>CAJQUN010000065.1:1134071-1427041 GCA_907163345.1 Haberlea rhodopensis | reverse complement strand
TAAAATTAATCCTTCGTGATTTTCTTCTTTCGGATTAGTGAAAGAAATCTGTTTCTTAATCAATTCTTGTACAAAAACAGACCACTGAAAATATAAGTGCGGAACGGTCTGTTCTTGTATGTAAGAACGGCTCGATGGCTAGTGAAAAGAACGAGTGCAGAAATAAGATACACAGATATGTTTCTTGAAGTTCGAAGGTGGTGTAATCCTTCTACGTCTCCCCTTCTTCCAATTAAGGAAGGTTTATACTAGAAGACTTTGATTTATACAATCCTTGTTGTACAAACCCGATTCAGACTGGATTTACCTCACTACCATCTAAACTCCTAGTCACTCATCTGCTCAGACACACTCTGTCTGACAGTTACAATATGTTTCTCACTTCTATTTTCAACACAGAAAACACAGATGCGCACAGTGATCCTAAATGATCAAATGTTACAAAGTAAACGTGCTTAGAATGATTTCAGCTCGAGAGCTTCTGACTTGTAAGCTTGTGCTGTTTTTGCTTTCTTGTGTGTTTTTCAATTGATCAGCGAGAGTCAGTAGCAAGAGTCAGTATTCCTTTTGTTGCATCCTTTTTAGTTGAAGGTACCAACGACATTATTTCCTTTAATGTGCAACTTTGACTCTGCTTAAACTCTGAGTAGGCTTCAGTCTTCTTCTTCAGGAAACTTGCCGTTCTGGTTCATACTTTCGGCGACTGTCAGGTAAGCTCTTCTTTGTCTTCTTACCTATTATGGCAATCTTCAGTCTTTGGTCCTTTGTAGCATTAATTACAACATTAAATGCTACAATAAATAGCCGTTAATGATTCGGACTGAGGAGCCATTTTGTATGTATCCTAAGCTGCTCTGATCTGATAAAGATAGAGATCGATCTGAAGCTTTGGTTTAGTCAGTCTGATATTCATCGATCCGGTCTGATAAGTAATGTGTATCAGCTTGTTCTTTGTTGAGCTATCGATCTGGTCAGTCTGATTACCCTCGATCCGTCTCTGATATGCTTTGTCATCTTATCAGCTTGATCTGTTTTGGGCGATCGTTCTGGTCAGTCTGATTTCTCTCGATCCGTCTGATATGTTTTGTCATCTTTAAAATCTCATTGATAAGATCCGGGACTAACAAATTCCCCCTTTTTGATGATGACAAAACCTAGCTTCTAAGTCTTTTTAACCAGTCTGATGAGAACTCTGAAGCGAAAACTTTCGGATCGATTACTCTTTCTTGTTAAAAATAATGAGCATCATTAAGTTGGATCGATTACACCTTTATTATTAAGCCTTATATTGTAGTTCAAAATAAATGAACACGGACTTATCGAAAGAGGATTTTTATTGATCACCAAAAAATCCTAAATACCGACAGTCTGAAAATATTATTTCTAGAAGACTGAGACGGAGGCGGCCTGAAGTCTTTCTTCTTTTCCCCCTTTTTGTCCAGCAAGCAATCTCTTGAAGAAAGTCAACAACTTGTGCTAGCTGCGCGCTGATAGCGTCAAGACGAACGTCTTGAGCGCGGAGGGAATTGGCAACAGATGCTCTGACTTCAGTGGCTAGTTCCGATCCTGCTCTTTTCTCAGACCTGTTCTTATAAGAAGGCTTGTTGAGAAAACAGATCGTTTATGCCTCGCTGAAAGACTTCCGATACTGGCAGTCATCTTCTCTTTGAATGAATCAAGTCCAAAGCGGTAAGCCTCTGACCTTGATGAACTTCGAGAATGCGTTGAGAGAGTGACAAGGCAGTTGTCGGAGAGATGCTGAAGAGTCCTTGCCAAAAATGGAGGTGCATCAGATTGTTGGCTGGGAGAGCGATCTGATGAGGACAAAGACTGTTCATCGTCTTCAGCAACCGGGACAAGTGAAGATACAACAACTTGGTGACTTTCAGACCGGATCAAGGTGACCAGATCCGAAGAAAATGTTTGAATAAAAGCCAGATCTTTATCTGATTGGATTGGAGGAGCGCTTGGGCTGGAGGGCTCCTCAATCTGGAGAGCTGCAACAACGGTGGACACCACCAGATCCGGATCGACGAATTCTGGAGCGCCAACTGTTGCAAGTTCTATCTGTTGGACTGATTTGAGCACGGGAGGCTGAGGACCCCAAATGAAATGGAGGTTGTTGGAGAGTCCAACAATACATTCAATGGTTCATTCATCGGGCACAGACGGAGCATTAGGCAATGGCTGCTCCGCGGTCTGGTCTGGTAGTGGCTCTGCAGTCTGATCATGGTACTTGCTCTGCAGTCTGATCTGCTGCATCAGAAGGAATAACCTCAACGAAAGGTTCTTCCATAGTCTTGCTTGCAGAGGGATGGTCCGGGGCTGGTTGTGGGAGTGGATACACTGAGCTTCTGGCGTTGAAAACGGATAGCTAAGTGAAGAGCATGAACATCCATCTCGAGTGAGCAATAACAGCCCCATAATCTCTGGGCAGTTGGAGCAAGCAGATCGAAGTTCTGTTTCTTAGCAGCTAGGATCAGAGTGGCCCATACTGAATCTTTGATTAGCCGTAAATAGCTCTTGCGCTGCACGGCAAGCCGAACATCATCAGTCTCTGTTCCTTTCAGAACTTCCTCTTCCATCTTCTTCAGTCTGCTCAACTTACCGAAGAATAACTCAATGTGGTTGATAGTCCGGTACTGGACATATTCATCAAAAGACCACAATGAGTGCCTTTACCTTCTCATCAACATCCTCCATAGCGATGTCGATGGCTGTCTGCGCTGCAGATTTGGGTTTAGAGGAGAGGGGTTCGGAGAGAATGGCTTTTCCCTTGCCGGTGGAGGAAGGGGACTTGATCCCTGATTGGGTATAATCGCCCAACTCAGTGATAACAATCCCTTTCACCACGGGAATGGTAGAGGGGACTCGGATAGTGACTTTAGGTGCAAGGGTTGAAGCTTGTGAAGGTTGGATGGAAGGTTGGGGTGCAGGGGAGGCTTTAGTTGGAGGCAATATGGGTAAGGCTTTGAGGGGTAATGGTTTGCTGGGCTTTTCTTGGCTTTTTGGGAAGTGGCTTGGTTGGTGGCGAGGTAGCAGACTGAGTTTCTTCCGAATCAGTCTGGATGGTCAGTTTGCGCTTGACGCGAGGTTTGCGCGCAACAGCTTGTTCTTCCCCCTTCTCAATCTTGACTGCAGCTAGAGTAGCAGGAGTAGGCGGAGCACTCTTGGACTTCCAGCAATGCAAGTCCTTTGGAGTTTAGAATCTTAAAGGGGCTGAGAGCGGACTGCTTTCCCAGCTCGATGTCCAAAGACTCGAGTAGTTTGCTGAGAGGAACAGCAAAGCATACAGCTTGTTTCGATGCAATCACTGTTTCCATCAGAACTCCAAACAGAATCATGGACCAGTTCATCGTCTGACCGGATACTATAGCCGCCATAGCCCTGAACTTTTCTGCGGTCACAGCATCAAAACTTCCTGCTTTGCCCAACAGAGGCTTACCCACTATCTCACACAGCACCTGGAAATGAAAGAGCATTTCCTTCTTCTTAAACGATGGTTGCAGGCGGTGGCCAAGAATAGATATCTTACCTTGAAGATCTGAGAGTGACGCCTGAGGAATCTGTCCAAATCCGTCAGTCCGGAATTGGGGAGGCCAAAGGTTTGGCCAGCGTCATCGGCGAGATCTCAAAAGATTTGCCCTTGACAGTAGTAGATATGGATGTCTTTTGGGAGACGGCATTGACGAATAGTTCGCGGATTTCTGATTCATAAACAACGGTGCCGCATTCCAGAAAGTTTCTCAGACCAGAAGATTCCAAAGCTCTGAAGATGGACACCATCTCTGCATCTTCTGTCCTGTAAATATCATGAAACTCAACGGAGAGGGAGTTATGAGTGATGGTAGCCATTGGAATGAAATCAAACGAATGCGAAGATTTAGGAGAGTGAGAGAGTAAGAAAACAGATAGCGGTAATTTGTAAAAAAGTGAAATAAAATGAAATGTTCCAGCCCGCTAAATAGGAGAGAGAAGACAAGTGTCTTTATCTCGATGACTGATGAAAAGAAATTCAAAAATAAACGGTCAGGATAACAGATAGTTAAGGCGGTTAAAATGCGATCAGTCCGGGCTGTTTTTGTACAAAAGATGAATTGACCAAACAGATCATGGGATAACATCAGATCGACATAGAGCGGTCTGAAAGTTCGGACCGGTCTGTGTCTTTCTGAACATTGTATTATCAATCTGTGGTAACAAAAATCCTTAAGTGCGAAAGTAAGAAAACATCTAAACTATTAAGATAAGTCAATTAATCCAAGAATTTGACGAAAATAATTAAACTTAGCCTCTGGGAGCGGTTTGGTGAAGATGTCTGCTGCTTGCCTGCTCTGTTGAGATGTGCTCGATCCGAATTTCCTTTTTGCCAACATGATCTCGAATAAAATGATGACGTATATCAATGTGCTTTGTTCGAGAGTGCAAAACTGGATTGTACGTTATAGCGATTGCACTTGTGTTGTCGCAAAATAATCGGAGAGTCAACAGTTTGGATGCCATAGTCTTTGAGCTGGTGTTGAATCCAGAGCATTTGAGCGCAACAGCTTCCAGCGGCTAGATACTCTGCTTCAGCTGTGGATGTGGCAATTGATGTCTGCTTTTTACTGAACCAAGAGATCAATCTTTCACCTAGAATTGACATGTTCCACTGGTGCTTTTAACGATCAATCTTACACCCAGCGTAGTCTGCATCTGAATATCCGATCAAGCTGAAGTTTGAATCTTTGGAGTACCAAAGACCAACGTTCTGAGATCCTTTTAAGTATTTCAGAATACGCTTGGCAGCAATAAAATGTGATTGTTTTGGTTCTGACTGAAATCTGGCGCACATACAGACTGAGAACATAATATCCAGGCCGGCTCGCTGTAAGATACAATAGCGATCCGATTAGTCCTCTATACATGGTTACTTCAATTGTTGTTCCCCCCTTCATCTTTGTCTAACTTGATTGTTGGACTCATTGGAGTTGATGCAGTTGAGCATGTTTCCATTCCAAATCTCTTGAGGAGCTCTTTGGTATACTTGGTCTGGTTGATGAAAATACCATTTCTAAGCTGTTTGACTTGGAGACCCAGAAAGAATGAAAGTTCTCCCATCATGCTCATCTCAAACTGTCCCTTGCATTAACTTAGAAAATTTTCTCGCACAATTTGGGGTTAGTTGACCCAAAGATTATGTCATCAACATAAATCTGAACTAATAGGGTATGTTCCCCCTTAATAAATTTAAAGAGAGTTTTATCTACTGAGCCGATCTGAAAATCATGGTTCAGCAGAAATTGAGATAGAGTGTCATACAGGCTCTTGGAGCTTGTTTCAGACCATACACTGCTTTATTCAGTAGATACACATGATTGGGATGCAAATGGTCTTGAAATCCAGGTGGTTGCTCAATGTAGACTTCTTCCTGAAGCTTTCCATTAAGAAAGCGCTCTTAACGTCCATCTGATACACTTTGAAGTCTTTAAAGGCAGCATATGCAAGAAAGATCCGGATGGCTTCAAGTCTGGCGACTGGTGCAAATGATTCATCGAAGTCGATTCCTTCTTCTTGTCTGAATCCTTGTGCTACCAGTCTGGCTTTGTTTCTAACCACAGTTCCATCTGCGTCCAGCTTATTTCTGAAAACCCATCTGGTTCCAATGACAGGCAGATCGCTTTGGTCTGTGGTTAGACTCCAAACTTGATTTTGTTCGAATTGATTCAGCTCTTCTTGCATGGCCTTAATCCAGTTGAATCAGTTAGAGCTTCATCGATTTTCTTAGGTTCTAGAGTAGAGATGAACGCAGCATGTGTGAATTCATCCATCATCTGTCCTCTGTTCTGATCGGTGCAGAGGGACTACCAATTACTAGATTGGGTGGATGCTTCTTAGTCCATCGATAGCTTGACTCTGGGTTGTCTGGTCCGGTCGGATGAGTAGTAGCAGCATGATCAGCATCTGCTTTAACATTTGAGTGAAGATTGTCCGGATCAGCTCGATCTGAAGAAGCTTCAATGGCTTGAACCGGTCTGTCTGGTACTTCTGGTTCTGGTGGATTGTCTCTTGACCTGTTAGCTACAATCTCATCATCACTGTTAGCTTCGAGATGGATATTTCCATCTGATTTTGAATTGATTCTTTGTTGCCCTCAACACATAATGATTCATCAAAAACTACATGAACAGATTCTTCTACAGTTAAGGTTCGATTATTAAAAATTCGATAAGCTTGCTAGATGATGAATATCCTAAAAATATTCCATTATCTGACTTAGCTTCAAATGCTGTAAGATGATTCTTACCATTGTTGTGAATGAAGCATTTGCAGCCAAAACATGAAGGTGAGAAATAGACGGTCTGTTACCAGTCCATATTTCATATGGGGTAAGGTTCAGCTTCTTGTTGATCATGGACCGATTTTGAGTGTAGCAAGCAGTGTTTACAGCTTCTGCCCAGAACTTTTGCGAAATGCCAGAATCAGCAAGCATTGTTCTTGCTGCTTCCTTGAGCGTTCTGTTTCTTCTTCGTTCTGCAACTCCATTCTGTTGAGGAGTTCGAGCGGCTGAAAACTCATGCTTGATTCCATGATCTTCTAGAAAGGATTCAAGATTCTGATTTGAAAACTCAGTGCCTTTGTCACTACGAATCCTGTCTATGCTGGATGATTTCTCGTTCTGAGTGCGTTTCAGCAGCTTGATCAACTTCGGACTGGTCTGATCTTTACTGCTCAAAAATATAGTCCATGTAAAGCGTGAGTAATCATCAATAACAACAAGAGTATACCGCATTCCCCCTAAACTGTTATTGGTATAGGACCAAACAAGTCCATATGCAATAATTCTAAACAGCGGGAGGAGGATTTGGCATTCTTGTTTTTGAAGGATGATATGATCTGTTTGCCCATTTGGCAAGCTTCGCAGATCTTATCCTTAGCAAAATCGATCTTGGGGCAGACCGATAACTAAATCATGTTTACACAGGCAGGAAATGGTCTTAAAGTTTATATGATTCAAGCGTTTATGCCATAGCCAGTGTTTATTATCATTGTTAGCGATGAAACAAGTAGGATTATCAGGTTGAGCATGATTCCAGTTAATCTTATATGTATTTCCATTCCTGATTCCTATAAGCATGGTTATACCGTCTGATGATTTAACAGTGCAAGTGTGTTTGTGAAATTCTACAGCATAACCATTATCACAGAGTTGACTTATACTAATCAAATTATAGCACAGACTTTTAACTAACAGCACATCATTGATAATAATGTTACCATGGACAATCTTACCCTTGCCCACGGTCTTACCTTTGAGTTATCTCCGAAGATGATCTTGGGTCCAGTACATTCTGTGACTTCAGACAGCAGCTCGATGTTTCCAGTCATGTGACGGGAACACCCACTGTCCAAATACCAGTCTGATGCGAGTTCTTCGGTACCCTGTCATCAAATATAATTATTGTTGGTACCCAATCCTATTTGGGTCCAGAACGGATTAGCCCTTTGGGAACCCACACCTGTATCAGCTTCAATGGCTTGTGTGTGTAAGGTGTGTTGTGTGCCGGTCTGTTTCTATGTTGTGTGTGATAATGTGTGCGCTGTGGAAACCTTTGATTCTCATAAGGTAGTCTATATCTTCGTTGAATCGGTTTTCGAATTGTAGTAATTGTATTGTCTTCCTTGCCTCAGATCTTGCACCTTTGGATTTGGTCTGATAGACGCAAATCTTGCTGATGCCTTTTCTTTGGCTTGGTCAACATAACCAATTCCTTTTCTCAGATTTGATTCACGTAAGAGACTCCTGTTTGAATATTAGGTGCTTCAGTCTCATATACTGTGCTGGATTTAACAAATGTCATTTGTTTGACTTGGTTCTTTACCAGCAACAGCTCAGATTCATCTTTGGTGCATTCTTTGGTGTCAAAGCCTATGCCGGTGAAATCACCGACGTTTCTTTGAACCTCTTGTAATTCTTCCAAGGATGTTCTTGATTTTGTCCATGTTTTGAATATATGAGAGAGCTTAGCATTTTGTGTGCTAATTCTCTTATTTTCTTCATGGAGCTGATCATAAGAGATTTTCAGCTTATTCAGCTCGATCTGGAGATTGTTGCACTCACCCTGCTCAGAGCAGCTTGGTTTGTTGTGCTCATCCATTTGATCACTGACTTTAGCTTTATTCTTCTCAAATGATTCAGCTAAGATCCTATAATCATTAGCCATGTCTTGCAGTGCGGACATGAGCTCTTCTCGTGTAAATTCATTTGAGTCAAGATCATATACCCTCGTCTGTCTGACTCATCTCTTCGTCTGCCATAAGACATTGAATATCTTCTTCGCTTTCGCTGGAGGAATATTCAGAGCTTTCCGAGTCTGAGTCTGTCTGAGCCCATTTGCTGTTTCCTTCTTCAGTTACTAGGACTTTTTGGGATTTTCCATGATTCTTGCAGTCTTTGTAGTGCTTCTTCTTCCTATCATCACGATGCTTCTCTTTCCGTTCTTCTTTCTTCGGTCTGGTGCAGTCTGCAATAAAATGTCCGGTCTTACCACAATTGTAGCAAGCCTGATCGTTAACAGTATCATCTTTCCTTGATTTATAATGATGAGAGGGTTTGAAGTTCCTCTTATTCTTAGACATAAATTTACCAAATTTCTTGATAAATAATGACATAGCATCGTTACTTATCTGTTCAGCAGATCGGTCTGATGTTGAAGCGATCTGGTCTGGAATGGCTGCCAGGGCCTTGTTTGGTTGAGAGATGAATGGCTCTGCTTCACCTCTGCTTATCAGTTCAAACTCATAGGCCTTAAGATCTGCAAACAGATCATGAAGTTCAACCTTGTTAAGATCTTTTGATTCCCTCATGGCAATGGTCTTAACATCCCATTCCTTTGGCAGAGCTCTCATAACTTTCAGAGCGATCTCTCTGTTAGAATATTCCTTCCCCAGACCATTCAGTTCATTTATGATGCCAGTGACTCTTTCATCAAACTCATTTAGAGTTTCTCCACTTTTCATCTTTATGCTCTCAAATCTTTGAAGAGCAACAGTTAACTTGTTTTCTTTGGTCTGGTCGTTGCCTTCACATAGCTGTGCTATCTTCTCCCAAATTTCTTTGGCAGTAGAGCACATTTTGATTTTGCTGAACATGTTGTTGTCCAATGTCTTGAACAAGATGTCTTTGGCCACATTATCGAGATTTGCTTTCTTTCTTTCCTCATTCGTCCAGAGGGATCTGTCCTTTTCTACCATTTGTGGTTCTCCACCAGTAATGGCGACTGCTGTATTTATTATCTTCATTGGTCCATCAGTAATGACGAACCACATATCGTCATCCTGAGCTGCTAGATGAGCTTGCATTCTGATTCTCCAGTCATCATAGTCTTCTTTTGAGAACATAGGGATTTTGTTGAATGATGCCATTCAGCTCGAGTGATTTAGCTGATTAAGATGACCTGCTCTGATACCACTTGTTAGGATCGGTCCGGAGTGTTTAGAGGGGGGGTGAATGAACACTCCTTCTAAAAATTAATCCTTCGATTTCTTTCGGATTAGTGAAAGAAATCTGTTTCTTAATCAATTCTTGTACAAAACAGACCATTGAAAATATAAGTGCGGAACGGTCTGTTCTTGTATGTAAGAACGGCTCGATGGCTAGTGAGAAAGAACGAGTGCAGAAATAAGATACACAGGATATGTTTCTGGAAGTTCGAAGGTGGTGTAATCCTTCTACGTCTCCCCTTCTTCCAATTAAGGAAGGTTTATACTAGAAGACTTTGATTTATACAATCCTGTTGTACAAACCCGATTCAGACTGGATTTACCTCACTACCAGTCTGAAACTCCTAGTCACTCAATCTGCTCAGACACACTCTGTCTGACAGTTACAATATGTTTCTCACTTCTATTTTCAACACAGAAAACACAAGATGCGCACAGTGATCCTAAATGATCAAATGTTACAAAGTAAACGTGCTTGAGAATGATTTCAGCTCGAGAGCTTCTGAACTTGTAAGCTTGTGCTGTTTTTGCTTTCTTGTGTGTTTTTCAATTGATCAGCGAGAGTCAGTAGCAAGCGTCCGTAAGTTCCTTTTGTTGCATCCTTTTATAGTAGAAGGTACCAACGACATTATTTCCTTTAATGTGCAACTTTGACTCTGCTTAAACTCTGAGTAGGCTTCAGTCTTCTTCTTCAGGAAACTTGCCGTTCTGGTTCATACTTTCGGCGACTGTCAGGTAAGCTCTTCTTTGTCTTCTTACCTATTATGGCAATCTTCAGTCTTTGGTCCTTTGTAGCATTAATTACAACATTAAATGCTACAATAAATAGCCGTTAATGATTCGGACTGAGGAGCCATTCTGTATGTATCCTAAGCTGCTCTGATCTGATAAAGATAGAGATCGATCTGAAGCTTTGGTTGAGTCAGTCTGATATTCATCGATCCGGTCTGATAAGTAATGTGACTTATCAGCTTGTACTTTTGTTGAGCGATCGATCTGGTCAGCCTGATTACCCTCGATCCGGTCTGATATGCTTTGTCATCTTATCAGCTTGATCTGTTTTGGGCGATCGATCTGGTCAGTCTGATTTCTCTCGATCCGGTCTGATATGTTTTGTCATCTTTAAAATCTCATTGATAAGATCCGGGACTAACACAAATAGTGTAAGAATTTACTCAAAGTTGTTAAAAGAAAATCCAATGTTTTAATATTCCCAACTTTATACTTAATCAGACCATAATCGTCCTAATGAAAGGCCAAAAGTTCATTAAATTTGTAACCTATATAACCAAATCCAATTTATGAGTTTTCCACTTGTATCAAACAACAATCATAAAACAAATATTGAGATACTTACACAAAATGATTCAATGAACTAACTTCGTAAACAGGGGCGAAACCAGGATTTAATCGATGGGGGGGGTGCGAATTTTTTTTCAGAAAAAACCATAGATTATGTTTCGAAAAAACAAGACACGATTGCTTTAATAACTAAAATCATCTTCATAAAGCACCACAAAATATAAATTTATAACAAAATTTATCTAACAATATATGAAGCAAAGTGTTATCTAAGTTGTGCTCTACGTTTCTTGATACGATCAAATTCATCTACAATTGAATCAGTCTCAAAACTTTGAGCAATGTTTTTCTCAATATACATAAGTAAAATACTAGATAATAAATCATCTTCCATTTTATTCCGCAACCTTGTCTTCATAATTTTCATAGCAGAAAATGCATGTTTAGATGTCGCCGTTGAAACTGGAAGAGTCAAAAGAAGTCGAATCAACATATCAATCAAAGAGTAATTAGTTGACTTTCCCGTCTGACAAAACTTGGCATAATTTAGAAAGTGTCGAAACATCTTGAAAATGTTTATTTCTTTTTACATCAAGTTCAAAAAGCTCCAATTGATACTTAAGATGTAACTTCTCTTGACTTGTGAAATCTTCTGGATAGAACTTCTCAACTAGTGTACATATATCATTGATGTCAAATGCTTTATATCCATCTCTAGGATCTAAAGCCGAACTTAGCTTTAGCAACTCTACTACTTTTTCATTAAATCAGAGTTCCATCTCTTGTAATATGCAATCTATTGTCCCATTAAATATGTCAATCCGATAATGATGCTCCCATGTAATAGGATTAGTTTTTCGAACACGACCTCTACTTGATTGACGAAGACCATTCATGTCAGGAATTTACAATATCTTGAGATTTGTGTTGTAACATTCCACAAAGATCATCTGTCCTTCCCATTAATTCAAGTAGAAAATGTAAGACAAACACAAATTCAAACGACATCATCACCTCATAAGCTCCAACTGCTGCAGCTCTAGAAGAAATAGCATTGTTGTCATCTATTATCTCACTTACTACCAAAAGAGTGGAGTCAAACATATTAAGTAAGCTCTGAATGGATTTCAAATGAGAGCTCCATCTTGTATCACCTGGACGTTGTAAGCTTTCAACTTGATTTTTCCCTCTTCCAGTTACAAGTTCATTAGTTGAAGTCAACTCAACAATTTGAATAGCACGTGCAATTTGTAGTTGATCATGACGTTTCGAAGAAGAATCAACTACATTAATGATACTAGTAAAATGCGAGAAGAAATTTTCAATAGGAACGATGCTTCGGATGTGGCAACTAATACCAACTGTAAGCGATGAGCAAAGCAATGACTATAATAAGCATATGGGCAATCATTCAAAAACAGAGCTTGTAAACCGTTCCACTCCCCTCTCATGTTACTAGCACCATCATATCCCTGTCCTCGCACATCTTGTATGCTAAGTTCATGATGAGAAAGAACTTCAATTATTCTTTTCTTCAAAGTAGATGATTTAGTGTCCTCCACATAAACAATATCAAAGAACCTTTCTTGAATAAGCCCCTCTTTGTCAACAAATCTCAAAATAATAGCCATTTGCTCCTGTTGGAATCGAAGAGGGGGGGGGGGGGGGGGGGGGGGGGGGGGGGGGGGGGGGGGGGTGAATGAGATTCCTTGGCTACTTTAGCTTTTTAAAATGAGTTTGCAAAATAAAAGAGTTTGCGCTTGCGGAAGGCTTAAGTCAATCGATAAATAAAAGAAATAAAGAAGTAAACAAATAAATAAATGCGTAATGAAATAAAGCGGTAAATGACAAGGATATTTGTTATAGAAGTTCGGCGATGAATCGCCTACGTCTCCTCTTCCCGGTTAGATAACCTCCAACCGAGGTTCCACTAGAATAAATGATCTTGGCCTTGAGGGCTCCAAGTTAGCCACAACCCAACTCTTCCCGAGTTTACAAAGCTCTTCCCGAGCACAATACTCTTCACGAGTACACAAAGCTCTTCACGAGCTACCAACACTCTTCACGAGTCTTCTTGGCCTTAAGGGCTCCAAGGATAGCCACAACACATGCACCAACTTTACTTGTTGGCGACTTTACAATTTTCCAACTTGCTTTGGTGTTGGATGACCTTTACAAGAAACTCAATCAAACACCTTCAAGGTGTACCAATACGAAGAATCAAAACTCACACAACAAGAAATGAATTACAAACTCCAATACACACAAATGTATGAAGTTTGCAATGCTAAAGTAATTTGAATTGATCAAGGCTTTCTTGTAGTTTATAGTCTTGTTTCTTGCATTCAAAAAGCTCCAAAAGATCCATATTTATAGTGTAGAAGGCCCCCAAAGCTCCTACTAGCCGTTGCTACACATAAGGCTTGAATCACACCTCGATCGCCTCGGAAATCGCCTCGGGCGATCACCCATCGCCACCCTTTAACGGTCAAATCTGGCCCAGATCGCCTCGGGCGATCTCCCCATCGCCTGGGGCGATCATCAATGATAAACAAGGCCGTAGGTAAAGTTCTGGATCGCCTCGGGCGTTCCGTGCATCGCCTGGGGCGATCGCCCTCAAAAAAATGGCCTAGGAAGCATTCTGGATCGCCTGGGGCGAGCTTGACCATCGCCTGGGGCGATCTGATCGCCAGCGTGCACACCGTGCCATCGCTTCAGTCGATGGTGCGCAACATGGCTCGGATCGCCTGAGGTGATGGCCCGGATCGCCTGAGGTGATCTGCCAGATTTCAGCACTCTCAAACTTTGCACTATTCGACCATCTTAAGCTCATTTCTGGGAAAAGTGGTAAACATAAAAGTTGTATCTCTTCCTCTTATCTAGGTGTGTACAAAAGTTCATTGTATTTCATTAAGGTATGATGAAGTTATTCCCAAAATGCTACAGTCGCTCAAACCTTGCTACAATCTGCACTTGTTATGACTTCCATGACATTTTGCTCCATGATACAATCCGAATTGGACTGAGATGTTCGAATATGAAATCTAGCATATTGCGTTGGCTTTTCAACCTCTTTGGATTCACCTTGTTCGGTGTGATATCCCCGAAATGGTTAATTGCATTTGGGCATTAATTACGCTTATTATGATTAATTATGTGGTAATTAATTATGTATTGGAATTTATTTACCTTATGGAAATGCATGGTCATGTGGATAGGGTGACCCGGGGTTGCATTCAGGGTGCATGTGGTGCATGTTGGGTAAATATTATTGGAAGCATGATTTATTTGCCATTGGTAGCAATTGATTAGAAATCATGTGTTTAATTGATATTTGGTGCATTTTGAGTTAATGCTTTGAAAAATATCATGTTGGGGTGTTTTATACACCATGGAATTATTTTGGTATGCTTTTAAATAGACTCATTTTATAACCCCACACTTTACCAATCCATCACTTTTTAACTTTACCAAATCAAATCCACAAACCCTTCCTCCTTCCAATTTTCGAGCTCAAGCTTGGGGGGAAGAGAAACCTTTCAAAAATCTTGTTTTGTGGAGATTGTTGGGTGATTTGAGATCCCCAAGAGAACCAACCCAGGTGGCAACGCAGCCAAGGCATTGAAGTCCTACCATATCCTACATTTTGGAAAGGTACGTAGTGGACGTACGGGCACCCCAACGGTACATGTATCTTATATACTTATTGTTTATGCATTGTGGATGCAAGTATATATGTGGTATTGCATAGTGGATGCAAATACATGTTATGCATGATGTTTATAGATACATATGATTATTGGTGCATATCCCATGAGTCGTGGTCATCCCTTGATGATTTTAATGCTTGCCGCTATTTGGTTTGGTTCCGCTAAATGTGAAGCGAGGGGTGGGAGCGCCGCATGTCACATTTGAGCGTGGTTATCATATAGGGCGAGGAAAGGGTATTTGCCGCTCAATGAGAGGTGAGGGGTGGGAGTCCCGCAGTCCATTGAAGCGAGGTTATCCTATGCCGCCTATATGTAAATAAGCGAGGGGCATTAAAATACATTGTGATGGACAGACTAGGGATTGGTGATCAGTATTTGGTATTGATGAAATGGTATATGTTCATGACATGTTTAGACCATTAAAAATAATCTATTGATTATACTCATGAGTTATGGTACAGGGACAACCAAACGGGAAGCATTTGAAATGCATGGGGAAAACAGGAAGTGTTTTATTATGATTATGCATTTACGCTTTATCTTCATATTGTGTTGAATATGAATGATTATCATTGCTCATGTTTGGGGGTTGTCCTTGTAGGTACACGTTTGGCATGATAGAAGGGCTAGACGGGTTGAGATGGTGAGCTTTTTGAGGATGCTTTTGGGACTTGGAAGACGGGATTCCTATAGTGTCTACTCTAGGAGTAGCTTGAACTATAGTTAAACACATTCTTTTGATTGGAATGTAATTAATCCATTTTAGTAGTCCTTATTTTTGGCATGTAATGCTTAAGCTCATAAACTCAACACGTTCTTTTACACTCTGATTATTATGATAGCTCTATTATGCCTTGATTCCGCACTTAAGGATTAGGGTCCTTACATTAGTGGTATCAGAGCAGTGGTTAGAGAACCCGGGAACGAGTGAAGGGTAGCCTTAGCATGATAGGCTAGGTGCTTACATTTGAAGCATGTTTATGCATGTGGTGCATATTGATGTATATCCTGTTATACTAACGTGCTTATTCTCATTCCTGTTATCTAACGGCATAACATATATATTGCTTTGGACTTGTTGTTAACATTTGTGTTACCGCATGGCTGCTAATGAGGAAGTTGGAGATGTTGGTAGTGTGAACGCAAGCGTTGGGCAAGTGAACCCTCTACCTCCACCGGCTGTAGGCATGGAACCAGTGGTTCAGTTATTGCTACCGGGTGAGATTAGCTTGACGCAATTTCTGTCTTACCATCCGCCCCGGTTTGAGGGGACAGAGTCCGGAGAAGAGGCTGAAGAGTGGTTGGAAAGACTTGAGCAGATCTTTGTATCGGCTCCTTGTGCTGTGACAGCTTGGCTGAGGCTGGCGGAGTTTCAATTAGCCAAGAAACCTCTGATGTGGTGGAGGAGCACAGTAATGGAAATGAGAGCACTGGGTGCTGTGATTGACTGGACACTCTTCAGGACTAGGTTTCTGAACCGGTACTTCTCCGCAGTAGCAAGACAGACAAAGGAGGATGAGTTTACAAGTCTGAAGCAGGGGAACATGACAGTGGCAGACTATGCCACACGGTACTCTTCATTGCTGAGGTACGTTCCCCACATTGCCACCAGTGGGCACGCTAAGATGAGGAACTTTATGAAAGGGTTACGACCGGAGCTCTATGACCGGGTTATCACTAATAACCCAACTTCTTTTGATGACGCTCTCACAAGAGCGGAGCTTGCCGAGCTAGGAGTGGGAGCTTACGCTATGCTACCACCGGTACCGCAACAGAGGCAGACTAGTAACAGCTTGAGGCCTTGGGGTGAGCCATTTAAACCCCGTGGTGCCTCTTCATCTTCACGGTATGGTGGAAAGAAGCACTTTGGTCAGAAACAGGATGGCAAGAAGGGTAATTGGTCGGCCAATCGAGGATCTTCACAAGGGGATAGGCCGGGGGAGCCGAGGTGCAACAGTTGTGGAGGGCCACATTCTTCAAACAAGTGTCCTGCATGTTATATCTGTGGCAAGATGGGCCACATCGCTCGGTATTGCCCCACACGGGGAGGACAGTCTGAGTTTCAGGGCAACAGGCCGAGGTTTGAGGATAGGACAGTGCAGCAGAGGCAGCAGTTTGGGCCTCGACCATCGGGAGGTCAGACAGTAGGACCACCCCAGGGACAGGTGTATGCACTGACCAGGGAGCAGGCCCAGGCAGCCCCAGAGGAGGTGATCGCCGGTACGTGTCATTTATTTACGTACCCTGCTTTTATTTTGATCGATACAGGTGCCTCCCATTCTTTCGTATCGGTGGGTTTTGTGGAGAGACACCATATGCGCACGTCTTCTTTACCCACGCCTCTCCTTGTCTCGACACCCACTGGAAGAAATGTCGTTGCTGATGGGCAACGAATTGAGGTCAGACTTGATTGTGTTGGGTATGTCAGACTTCGACTGCATCTTGGGTATTGATATTCTGAACAGATATCAGGCAGTGGTAGATTGCCGGCAGAGGACAGTGAAGTTCAGACCTGAGTTGGGCAGTCAATGGACTTTCTATGGCAACGGTTCTCGTGCGAAGATTCCGTTGATTTCAGCGATCAAGATGACTCAGTTGTTGGAACGTGGTCACACGGGCTATCTCATCTATGCCGTGGACACGTCTGGGAAGAGTAAAGAACTCAGAGTTGAGGATGTACCAGTGGAGCAGAGTTTGCTGATGTATTCCCAGAAGAGATCCCAGGATTCCCACCGGCTAGGGAAGTTGAGTTTGGGATCGAGCTGTTGCCAGGGACATCCGCTATCTCTCGTGCACCTTATAGGATGGCACCGGCAGAATTGAGGGAGTTGAAAGAACAGTTGCAGGATCTCCTGGACAAGGGATATATACGCCCGAGTGTGTCGCCATGGGGCGCACCAGTTCTCTTTGTGAAGAAGAAGGATGGCTCGATGCGGTTGTGCATCGATTACCGGCAACTGAATAAGGCTACAGTGAAGAACAAGTATCCTCTCCCTAGGATAGACGATCTGTTTGATCAGTTGCAAGGTACTAGGGTGTATAGCAAGATTGACTTGAGATCCGGGTATCATCAGATTCGGGTCAGAGAGGAAGATGTGCAGAAGACAGCATTCCGGACGCGATACGGGCATTATGAGTTCTTAGTGATGCCGTTCGGTGTGACGAATGCTCCAGCGGTCTTCATGAGTCTGATGAACAGAGTGTTTCAGCCGTATCTTGATCAGTTCGTCATTGTGTTTATTGGCGACATTCTTATCTACTCCCGGAGTGAGGAGGAGCATGTGAAACACTTGAGGACAATGCTTCAGATTCTCAGAGAGCATCAGTTATATGTTAAGCTCAGTAAGTGTGAATTTTGGCTGAGCAGTGTAGTGTTTCTGGGGCATGTCATATCGAGCAGCGGGATATCTGTAGATCCCAAGAAGATTGAGGCTGTGATGGAGTGGGCTGCCCCCACTTCTGTGCCTGAGATTCGGAGTTTTCTTGGTTTGGCCGGGTATTATCGGCGCTTTGTCGAGGGCTTTTCGAGGATTGCCAAGCCGCTGACTCAGTTGACCCAGAAGGGTGTACCTTTCTTTTGGTCAGAAGCTTGTGAGGAGAGCTTCCAGGAATTAAAGCACCGGTTGACGACGGCGCCAGTGTTAGTGATCCCTACGGAGAACTCCAGATTTGTTCTGTATACTGACGCATCACTTCAGGGCCTTGGGTGTGTTCTGATGCAAGATAAGCATGTGGTAGCTTATGCATCGAGGCAGTTGAAGCCGCATGAGACCAGATATCCAGTTCATGACTTGGAATTGGCGGCTATCATCTTCGCCCTGAAGATTTGGAGGCATTATTTGTATGGTACTTCGTTTACCATTTACACGGATCACAAGAGCCTCAAATTTTTATTCACTCAGGCAGAGCTGAACATGAGGCAGAGGAGATGGATGGACCTACTCAAGGACTATGATTGCGAGATAGAGTACCATCCCGGGAAAGCCAATTTGACAGCAGACGCTTTGAGCCGGAAAGTGAGGAGTTCTGCTGAGGACGTCATTCATCTGTCGGCTATGATGACCTCTTATTGCCATCTGGGCTATGATTTTGACATAGATGCATCGCCTATGTATGTATCGACTCTGTTAGCCGAGCCAGACATCTATGAGAACATCAGGAGAGCTCAGAGGTCAGATGATGAGGTTCAGAGGTGGTTATCTTTAGTACATCTTGGTCAGCCAACGAAGTTCAGAGTGGCCGATGACGGGTCCTTGAGATTGGGGAACCGTTGGGTGGTTCCGAGTACGCCGGAGCTGCGTAAAGGGATCATGGAACGAGCTCACAAAAGCAGACTTAGCATCCACCCAGGTGGGAAGAAGATGTACAGAGATCTGCGTGGTCAGTTTTGGTGGAAGAGAATGAAGTCTGATGTCGTCGCTTTTGTGAAGAGGTGTTTGATCTGCCAGCAGGTTAAGGCAGAGAGGCAGAGACCTGGCGGCGAGTTGAGAAGCTTGGAGATACCGAAGTGGAAGTGGGAGCACATTTCCATGGACTTCGTGACTCATTTACCGAGGAGTGCTTCAGGCTTCGATGCTATTTGGGTGATTGTGGACAGATTGACTAAAGTAGCCCACTTTATCCCCTATAACATGACTTTCACATTTTTGAGGATGGCGCAGTTGTATATTAGAGATGTGGTGAGATTGCATGGGATCCCCGTTTCCATAGTGTCAGATCGAGATCCGCGATTCACATCTCATTTCTGGGAAGGCCTTCAGTCAGCCTTGGGAACTGAAGTCAGATTGAGTACTGCTTATCATCCTCAGACGGATGGCCAGACCGAGCGCACTATTCAGACGCTCGAGGACATGTTAAGAGCTTGTGTTTTGGAGTTCGATGCCTCTTGGCAGGATTCAGTGCCTTTGGTAGAGTTTTCTTATAACAATAGCTACCAGGCGAGTATTCAAATGGCTCCGTTTGAAGCTCTTATGGCAGACGGTGTAGATCACCCTTGTGTTGGGATGATTTGGACCGCAGATCGGTCGGAGGACCAGAGTTGATTCGGGAGATGGAAGAAAAGATAAAGACCATAAGGCAGAAAATGAAAGCGGCTCAGGACAGACAGGCAGCATATGCGAATAAACGGCGGAGACCGTTGGAATTTCAGTTGGGAGATAAGGTCTTTTTGAAGATCTCGCCTTTCAGGGGCGTTGTGCGATTTGGGATGCGCGAGAAACTGTCTCCGAGGTATGTTGGACCGTATGAGATTTTGCAGCGCATTGGCACATTAGCTTACCGACTGGCTTTGCCGCCTTCTTTATCTGGTATACATGATGTGTTTCATGTATCGATGCTGCGGAAGTATGAGCCGGATCCGTCGCATGTATTACAGCCTTCCGAAGTTCAGTTAGAGTCCGATGTGTCTTATGTGGAACGGCCTGTCAGAATTCTGGATCGAGCAGACCGTAGACTTCGGAACAAAGTGATACCTATGATCAAGGTTCAGTGGGATCGCAGGGGTGTCGAGGAGGCTACGTGGGAGACGGAGCGGCATATGGTGCAGCACTACCCGGAACTATTCTCTGGTATGTGTCTATGTTTAGTTTCCTTTTGGGGTAAGTGCATGTGATTTCAAGGACAAAATCTTATAAGTAGGGGAGTATTGTGATATCCCCGAAATGGTTAATTGCATTTGGGCATTAATTACGCTTATTATGATTAATTATGTGGTAATTAATTATGTATTGGAATTTATTTACCTTATGGAAATGCATGGTCATGTGGATAGGGTGACCCGGGGTTGCATTTCAGGGTCCATGTGGTGCATGTTGGGTAAATATTATTGGAAGCATGATTTATTTGCCATTGGTAGCAATTGATTAGAAATCATGTGTTTAATTGATATTTGGTGCATTTTGAGTTAATGCTTTGAAAAATATCATGTTGGGGTGTTTTATACACCATGGAATTATTTTGGTATGCTTTTAATTAAATAGACTCATTTTATAACCCCACACTTTACCAATCCATCACTTTTTAACTTTACCAAAATCAAATCCACAAACCCTTCCTCCTTCCAATTTTCGAGCTCAAGCTTGGGGGTGAAGAGAAACCTTTCAAAATCTTGTTTTGTGGAGATTGGTGGGTGATTTGAGATCCCCAAGAGAACCAACCCAGGTGGCAACGCAGCCAAGGCATTGAAGTCCTACCATATCCTACATTTTGGAAAGGTACGTAGTGGACGTACGGGCACCCCAACGGTACATGTATCTTATATACTTATTGTTTATGCATTGTGGATGCAAGTATATATGTGGTATTGCATAGTGGATGCAAATACATGTTATGCATGATGTTTATAGATGCATATGATTATTGGTGCATATCCCATGAGTCGTGGTCATCCCTTGATGATTTTAATGCTTGCCACTATTTGGTTTGGTTCCGCTAAATGTGAAGCGAGGGGTGGGAGCGCCGCATGTCACATTTGAGCGTGGTTATCATATAGGGCGAGGAAAGGGTATTTGCCGCTCAATGAGAGGCGAGGGGTGGGAGTCCCGCAGTCCATTGAAGCGAGGTTATCCTATGCCGTCTATATGTAAATAAGCGAGGGGCATTAAAATACATTGTGATGGACAGACTAGGGATTGGTGACAGTATTTGGTATTGATGAAATGGTATATGTTCATGACATGTTTAGACCATTAAAAATAATCTATTGATTATACTCATGAGTTATGGTACAGGGACAACCAAACGGGAAGCATTTGAAATGCATGGGGAAAACAGGAAGTGTTTTATTATGATTATGCATTTACGCTTTATCTTCATATTGTGTTGAATATGAATGATTATCATTGCTCATGTTTGGGGGTTGTCCTTGTAGGTACACGTTTGGCATGATAGAAGGGCTAGACGGGTTGAGATGGTGAGCTTTTTGAGGATGCTTTTGGGACTTGGAAGACGGGATTCCTATAGTGTCTACTCTAGGAGTAGCTTGAACTATAGTTAAACACATTCTTTTGATTGGAATGTAATTAATCCATTTTAGTAGTCCTTATTTTTGGCATGTAATGCTTAAGCTCATAAACTCAACACGTTCTTTTACACTCTGATTATTATGATAGCTCTATTATGCCTTGATTCCGCACTTAAGGATTAGGGTCCTTACATTCGGAGCATCGACCCAAGAGATATAATCAAAATATTGCACTGCGCTCCAATTGGCTTCTATACGAATTTGCCCACCAACGGACCATTGGTTTGTGGGTCTTCATCCCATCATAAGAAATTGTTCCAACATCATTCCACACATGTTGAACACTTAAATTGGTTGTTAATAGATGTCATTCCTTCTCGTCCAAGCTCAATAGATTCCTTGATAAAAATCACCGCTTGTCCTATGAACTCGCATATGTTATTGTATAACTTGGGTTCTCTTCCATTGGTCTTCCCAACCAATTTATCAATATAACCCTGTACACTAAGTAGACATATTAGTACAACAAATGCAAGTTTTGTTGATCATCAAAACCCATAAATAATTCGGAGATAAATTAAGCATTAAACACAACTATGTGTTTAAGGTTCAACAATCTCCCCCTTTTTGATGATCACAAAACTTGATAAACTTGAATATGTAATATGCATGAAATGTGAGTAAACAAGGCTCCCCCTTAACAATTGCATAGCACATACAAGATTAAACCAAGTAATGCATAAAACAAACAACTCTCCCCCTCAAACCATGCATACAAAAGCTCTCCCCCTCAAACCATGCATGTATAAAGCTTCAAGTTTATCACAAAATTCTCCCCCTTTTTGTGATAATCAAAAAGCACAAAATTCAAATAATCACAAGTATATGTTGACACAAAGTCATATTTTAACACTTTACACATGTTCCTCATCAAGTATGTAATAGCCATAACAAGCATAGGGTAAGATCATTTAGAGAAAGACAAACATGCGTTTAAGGCAATCAACAATGAATTCTAAATTTTGCAAAGTGTTCATATGTTCTACCAAGAGTTCATGCACCTATGCCAAAAAAGAGAATTCTCAAGCATCATTAGATAAGTTTGTTAAAACATATAATAGCACATTTCCACATAGCAAATTCAAATTTGAATACATGGCATGTCAAGTTACTTACTATAAAAAGATAAGCATACATCATGCATTAAACAATTATGCTAAGGGGTTATGCATTTTACTACCAATGAATATTGAGCTTCATATTTATTGGTCACAATTAATTTGTGCCAATTAAATTTTGAATTGCTCTTTTAACATAAAAAATTTTTTTACCCTCGATGACAAGAGTTCGTTCTTGTCATTGGTCCAACGCCTCGAGCCTCTTCTATAGTTGTGAATAATACAAACTCCTCCTTTGAGTTGCTTGGCCCTTCATCCTCCATTCCATTTTTGTTCCTACAAGACAAATTAATAATAGGAGAATCTTTGGTACCCATTTGATTTTTGGGTCCTTGATGGTTAGCTTTCAATGGCACTTTTGGAATCCATTTCCACCTCTTATTAGGTTGGTATTGGATTCTAGCAAACCTACATTTATTCTTGCTATGACCATTTTTACAACAATAAGTGCAAGTAAGAGAGTTGTGCTTTGCTTTGGCCAACAAGCTTGAAAAAGATTTTGATTTGTTTGAAAAGCCTAACCCGACTTTGTCAAAGCTACATCGTTGTAATCCAAGCAATTCACTCATCTTTAAACTACTTTCACTAAATTTGCAAAATGATACCTTTAAAGAATTTAATTCATTTTTCAATGAATTATTTTCTTCATCTTTCTTAGCAATCTCAAGTTTGAATAATTTGTTACTCATCTTGGATTTGCCAAGAGCATCTATAAGTTCATGGTAGGAATCTAATAATTCATTAAATGAAGGTACCTCATCGTCGCTTTCATCTCCTTCATCTCCAAGAGCCATTAAACAAAGATTTGTGGCTTCTTCTTCATCGGAGTCGCTATCACTCCATGTGGCTATAAACGCCTTCTTCTTCCCTTTGTCCTCATTCTTCTTCCTAGGACATTTGTTAGCATAATGGCCTTTATCTTGACAATTATAACAAGTTACCTCATTTTTGGATTCTTGTTTGGTAACATTGGAGGTCTTTGACTTGCTATGTTTGTTGAAGAACTTCTTGAACTTCTTTGTGAACAAGATCATCTCTTCATCATCATCGTCTTCTTCATCATCGGAATGGTCTTTCCTTCCAACCAAGGCAATTCCATTTCTTTTGGATCTATCCTCCTCCTTTACTTCTCTCCTTGTTACAACTTCAAGTTCATGAGTCACCAATGTGCCATGGAGCTCATCAAGGTCATAGGAGGCATTTTCTCCTTTGTTGGACTCGATGATGGCCGTCCTCTTTGCGTCCCATTCTTTAGGCAAGGCTCTTAGTGCTCTCCTCCATATTTGCTTTGGAGGGTACTTCTCTCCAAGTTGAGCAAGCTCGTTGATAATTAGGGTGAGCCTCCTAAACATAGAATCCACCTCTTCTCCGGACTCCATCTCAAATGTCTCTTCTCCTCCTAAATTAGGGTGAGCCTCCTAAACACAAATGTATGAAGTTTGCAATGCTAAAGTAATTTGAATTGATCAAGGCTTTCTTGTAGTTTATAGTCTTGTTTCTTGCATTCAAAAAGCTCCAAAAGATCCATATTTATAGTGTAGAAGGCCCCCAAAGCTCCTACTAGCCGTTGCTACACATAAGGCTTGAATCACGCCTCGATCGCCTCGGAAATCGCCTCGGGCGATCACCCATCGCCACCCTTTAACGGTCAAATCTGGCCCAGATTGCCTCGGGCGATCTCCCCATCGCCTGGGGCGATCATCAATGATAAACAAGGCCGTAGGTAAAGTTCTGGATCGCCTGGGGCGTTCCGTGCATCGCCTGGGGCGATCGCCCTCAAAAAAATGGCCTAGGAAGCATTCTGGATCGCCTGGGGCGAGCTTGACCATCGCCTGGGGCGATCTGATCGCCAGCGTGCACACCGTGCCATCGCTTCAGTCGATGGTGCGCAACATGGCTCGGATCGCCTGAGGTGATGGCCCGGATCGCCTGAGGTGATCTGCCAGATTTCAGCACTCTCAAACTTTGCACTATTCGACCATCTTAAGCTCATTTCTGGGAAAAGTGATAAACATAAAAGTTGTAGCTCTTCCTCTTATCTAGGTGTGTACAAAAGTTCATTGCATTTCATTAAGGTATGATGAAGTTATTCCCAAAATGCTACAGTCGCTCAAACCTTGCTACAATCTGCACTTGTTATGACTTCCATGACATTTTGCTCCATGATGCAATCCGAATTGGACTGATATGTTCGAATATGAAATCTAGCATATTGCGTTGGCTTTTCAACCTCTTTGGATTCGCCTTGTTCGGAGCATCGACCCAAGAGATATAATCAAAACATTGCACTGCGCTCCAATTGGCTTCTATACGAATTTGCCCACCAACGGACCATTGGTTTGTGGGTCTTCATCCCATCATAAGAAATTGTTCCAACATCATTCCACACATGTTGAACACTTAAATTGGTTGTTAATAGATGTCATTCCTTCTCGTCCAAGCTCAATAGATTCCTTGATAAAAATCACCGCTTGTCCTATGAACTCGCATATGTTATTGTATAACTTGGGTTCTCTTCCATTGGTCTTCCCAACCAATTTATCAATATAACCCTGTACACTAAGTAGACATATTAGTACAACAAATGCAAGTTTTGTTGATCATCAAAACCCATAAATAATTCGGAGATAAATTAAGCATTAAACACAACTATGTGTTTAAGGCTCAACAGCTCCCTTTTAGATTCATCTCGAGATTCATCAACAATAATACAAAATTTCTCATTTCCAATTTATGCTCGGATACATCTTTGAATTCTTCTTGCATAGATAGATAAGATCTCCTTTTGAATTTTTGGAGAGGTATAAGAGGCATTTTGGGGAGCATTTCTAGAATAAGTGAAGCAACCTCATCATTGTAAGAAGCCATGTGTTTCAAAATCTCTAAAAAGTTACCACGATTATGTGAATATGAGCTTTCATTATGGCCTCTAAATGCAATACCCTGAATTGCACACAATTTGACGACATCAATAGAAACTTTGAGCCTTAGTCGATTCTTTGCAATTAGCTCCAATGATTGTCTATCTATAATCGGGTCAATATGTTGTAATAAATTCATCATATCGTGGCAATTCTTTACAGCTATTTTATGTGAAGTATTAGGATGATCTCCAATATGGGTCAAAAAGGACAATTATTTCCCTCATTCACCTTTTTCCAAGATCTAAATCTACCACCAACAAAAGTATTTGATCCACACACTTGAGATGGCTTGGCAAAAAGAAAACACAGAAGACAAAATGCTGCATCTTTGAAAGAGGAATACTCCAACCAATCAGGAAAAAGTTTGTACCATGAAGTTAGAAACTTTCTACCATGCCTATCAATAAGCCCACTGGATTTTGGTTGATAAGGACCGTGCATTAGATATGCTCGTCGAATTTCATCACTTTTGTCTACATGATGATCCCATATCATCTTTCGCTTACCTGGATCCCGTTCTATATCAATATTAGTTAAATCTTTGTTGGTTCTTGAAACTTTTCTTGGGGGAGAATTGGGATGCATAGCTCTTTAGTCAGAGATAGTCGTATTTTTAGGAAGAATACTATCATCGTTAGTTGTAATGACATCTTGATTACAACTTTTCTTGAAGTAAGAATCAATTCTCCTCTTACTCATTTTCTACCTGTTTAGAAGATAATCGTCATTTCATATCAATAAGCACTTTTTCATCTTTGGTACACATTTGACGTTCTATTCCAATTAGATAATTGACTAAGGAACACTTAAATTACAAATTGACTAGAATTTAATATTTTATATCAATAAACACTTTTCAATCTTTGGTACACATTTCTATTCCAATTAAAGCATTAAATATGATACCATACCACCTCTCTTATTTTTAATAATAAATATATATTATATATTAGCAGTAATTATAATAGCAATGCTAAAATAATAATAATAACAGATTTGAAGGCATTAATTTACTATAGATATTAGATACTATCATACTAATACACCACTAAATCTAGTAGTTACCTCTTCTTTAATGTAAATGATAGCAGATTTGAAGGATATATATCACAGCAGACGGAAGAGTGGAGACGGCGGTACACTTTCTTTCACTGAGTTTCACGTGAATGATATTGTGGTTCACTAGTTTGTAAGGGTTGACAAAACTAAAAGGTAATTGGGTGGGTTAGTATTAATAATTGAGTTGGGCCAAATAAATTGATTTAACAATTTTTTGTCATTTTGTGTATGCAATAAAAAAACAATTCATGTAAATAAATATTTTAACTA
Source organism: Haberlea rhodopensis (assembly GCA_907163345.1). NCBI lineage: Eukaryota > Viridiplantae > Streptophyta > Magnoliopsida > Lamiales > Gesneriaceae > Haberlea > Haberlea rhodopensis. The sequence continues at coordinate 1,400,154 of CAJQUN010000065.1, read as the reverse complement.
TCCCGTATTCCCGGACATCCATTATCAACCCATAATAAAAATATTTTTAACATTAAAAAAAAATGTTGGTTTTCTTTTCTTTTTTTTTTTTAACATAAAATAGTTGGTTTTCACTATCACCAAGAATCGAAGCTGACTAAGATCTGAAACGCATGCAAAATATTTCTCCGAATTATTATGAGATAAATGTAAAATAAATATGAAAAATTAACTAGAAAAGATGGTATACAAACTGTAGTTTATTTTATAATTAAGCAACAGTATAAAGAATAAAGTCAGTAGTATCAATCCCCACACCCGGCGCCTTGGCTCCAAAAGGAACCTTTACAGCAGACACCTCCCTAGTGGCGTCGCCGCCTACGGAGCCACCGTGTTGGTGGTTGTGGCGGAGGCCATGATCAGCGGGAGGGTGGTAGTACCTACGGGCAGTCTGGGGGCAGTGCGAATGAAATCTGCAAGCAATCCTTACACCAGCATCCAATAGCTCCGTATACTTCCCCATCCCCTTTTCTTGATACTTTCTAGAGAGGAAAAGGAGAGGGGAAATTTGAAGATTTTCTTCTGAAAAATTGATTGATTAATTGTAGTTGCTTGAGGCCATGAAAGGTGGGAGAGGGAAACACTTGGGAGGTGGGATTTTGTGTATTAAATAGTGTGTGTTGGTGTTCTTTCGGTGATGTTTCTTGTGGCGTTATAATAAAAGATAATGTATAACGATCATCCTAAGAACTACAAATTTTAAACTAGGTAAGAAATAAGAATTATACCCTAAATTGGATTAGTGACATATTTTATCAATATCTTATGTTTTTATATGTGACAAAATAAATTGATGAATTTGGGTCATTGATCCACATCATAGGATAATACTCGTGGAGTAGCTAAAAAATAACAAAAAATAAATAATGATAATAATAAAATCGCATTTCCACAAAATTTTCAAAATAATTAATAAAATCGCATTCCCACAATTTTCAAGATAATTAGGTAGGTGTTGGAGCCAGCAATGAGCAGCCTTATGTAACCGATATGAATTAGACATGATACATAAATAAATATAGTATTTTTAAAAACATCGCACAATTCCCTTCATATTTGTACATGATTCTCATTCTCAGGACTTTTATTTCTGGTATATATTAAAATAATATGTTAACTAATTAATAAAACTTTTTATATAGGTATAGATTCATATATAAATGATATTTTGATAGATATAAATGTTTGGAGAAGATTAATACATGTGTCCAACCCGACTTAATTCTCTCTATTGTTTATGTGGCCTACACCAATTAATTGAAATTAAAGGCTTAGTTGTTGTTGTATAGATTTATGTATATTCCACAAAACTTCAATGCATTAAATATAAACTGATACTCTTTACGAGTAGGACCTCATCCAAAATTCTAGGAGCTCAAAAAGTAGACCTGCTCAGCAGTAGATCTCTTGCAAGGAGGACGGCTCATCTAGGTCGCCAAACTCACAGCATTTGGCAGACCTCCCATCATATAGCCGACCTCCAGTATGGTCGACCTCGTGGCATATGATCGACCTCCCAACATGACCGACCTCGTGGCATGTGGCCGACCTCGTGGCATATGGATGATCTCCCACACAACCCGATTTGACGTGGGTGGTAGGCCTGATAGTTCTGTAAGCCACAATATGATAATGTATGCCCGATCTAACACGATGTGTCGATCTATTAACACCCGAGCTCATCAACTGGGGACGAGATCTTCGAAGAGATTTCCGGGATTCGATCTTAACCCAGATTGAGGAGATTAATATATCTTATCAGATATTCTCAGTATCTTGATGGAAATAGATCTACCGACCTCCATCGATTAAAAGGTTTTACGAGTCTTAGCTTAGCCTTACGGATTACAGCCGACCCGATCCTCAATATCCGAGCTTCACGAGTTCCAACCAACCTCCGTCGGCTAAAAGGCTTTGAGAATATTAGCCTAACCTTACAAATTACGGCCGACCTGATCCTCAACATCCTAGCTGCAAAAATTTAATTAACTTATATCATTGCAAATATACAAGTTACATGAGCTTCACTAGCTCCCCTAGCTTTGTTCAAAATTTTGCAAAGCTCCATGACTTCGTGTCTACCTCATCTTGGCTGAGCTTCACGAGCTCATGTCGATCTTATTCAGACAATCTTTTTACAAAGATTAAAACATGTTCTGCCCGAGTTCCAAGAGCTCGTGCCAACCTCATTCAATAAATCTTATTACAAAGATTAAATAATGATTTGGCCGAGCTCCACGAGCTCGTGCCGACCTCATTCAGACAATCTTGTTACAATATTAAAACATGTTATAGCTGAGCTCCATGAGTTCGTGCCGACCTCATCTAGGCCGAGCTCCACGAGCTCGTGCCGACATCATTTAGAAAATCTTTTTTACAAGATTAAATCATCTTCTGGCGAGCTCCACAAGCTCGTGCCGACCAAGATTAAATAATGTTCTGGCTGAGCTCACTAAGTTCGTGCCGACCTAATACCGGCCGAGATCCGCGAGTTCATGTCTACCTCATCAGATCGACCGAGTTCACTAAGCTTTTATATGAGACCAACTAAGATGCTCTAGTCAGCCAATATAAGCTTTTCTTAGGATCTCCCGACCTCTAGGAAAGCATTAACTGATTCCAAGTCTCTAAAATGATGGCCTACACATTGACTGAGTCCAAGTCACCAAGATCAAACCAACGTTCCAAAAACTATGCTATCGTTGCAAATTGATGTTTAAAATTCACCGATCTCCCCACATGAGTCATGAGAAACACTGTTATGAGCGTGATATTAATGACCGACATACTGATCTCATTCGAGATTTATTCATAGCTCGAGGTAATTTCAGGCCCCAGCTCTAGGAATGTGCTGACCGGGCCTAAGCCTTTTAACCAAGTCCAAGATTGAACCAAAGCCATTTACCAACTGTTACGATTTGAATATCAAACTCCATGTTTTCCTTGAGGTTTCCTTGCTCGACCAAATATACGAGTTCCTGACCGCAGGTGTCAACTCTACTTGAAGAGGGGGGGGGGGGGGGGGGGTTGTGATATCCTGCGGGAGAATAACATTAGCCTATCACATTACATATGGCCGACCTCACAACCTCAAGGGGTCAAAACATTCACCTCAACGCTAAGTATATGGTCGACCTCACGACATCACGAGGTCAAAGACTGGCCCCAGCTCTAAGTATGTGACTAATTTCCCGATCTCCCTCGTTCTAGGTAACCTCATTTTGAACTGGAGCTCATCCAGCTAGCAGTTGAGCCAAATTCACTGACCTGTGGACCTGGTGCATGAAAAGCAATAGCCTTAGCACTATAAGGATAACCGACCTCTCGAGCTACCGATCTCCTTACCATATTATCTTCGGGATGGTCTCACCTACAAGGTCACAAGACCCAATTCTTCAGCTCTCATCCTGCTAATGTGTTTGCCGGGTCTAAGCCTTTTGACCAAGTCCAAGTTGGCCGATGTGTTCCGAGATTTCAGGGGTCATGTGTATTGTGTTCCGAGATTTCAAGGGTCGTATAGATCATGGCCTTACTGGTCCAAACTACACACCAGCGACATAGCACTTGTAAATAGCAAGCTAATTCATGATTTCAGGTATGCCTTTTTCTATATACAATTACATAGAGCAGCTACTTCCTTATAGATTTTCTCCATATCTCTTATCACCTGACTTGAGCGTCGGAGGGGACTCGTCGGAAAAATCTTCCGGCACCCTTCTAACATTTGTTTTGGATCTTAGCATGTCATTTCAGGACTTCTATTATTATTTGTACCTAGAGCTCATCCCTCTGTTGGTGAATATCAATAATGATCAAAAGGTATTTGTTTTTTCTTGATACTGACTTATTTAAGATTTATTCTTTGTTTACATTTTCATTTTTGTCATTTCAATAACTGAATCTGGCAAGTGGAAAATTTAGAGCACATGTAATGATGGTAGTCTATAGTAGTTCTTTGCTGACATGTATCGGTAAAAGATATGACGTTGTAACAAGTGATTGATTGATTGAGAACTTGCGTGAATATATAGTTGGAGTTGTTGTCAGGCCCCGGGCTGAGACCTGCACAAACACGAGTGCACAATGGGTTTTTATAGCAACTACTTCTTATCTGTCCTCGCTTTACAAAAATGGTTAACCCAAATGACCATAATAGTCTATTGTAAGCCTTTAAATACCGCTTTAAATTTTTTTTCGCAACCAATATGGACAAGGGTATTACAGTTATTGCCCTTAACATGCCAGTACTTTCGGTTTTAGTAAGGTGCTATTCAACTCCCACGTAGTTATGTAGTGCAAATGATTGCGACCTCTCTGTGGGGGTTGATAAATCTGTGAATGAATCTCAACAAAGTGAAAGTCAAGATATAAGGCTAGAACTCCTAATCATCCAGTGTTGGGAAGTTGCATGAGGGTGTGATTATGCTGCATGTTTATATTCAATTTCCATCTCCTACGGTAAAACCTGAAAGGCGTTTTTTTTGGTTTGTCCATTGTTCCTTTCTAAATTGTGGTCAGGCATAGACTCCTATCAGCATATTGAAATGGGAAAACCCAGTATGGGAGGGGAAATGGCGACTTATTTGTAAAGTCAGATAAATCAAAGAAAATGAATTGAAAGGTTATTGTGTTGAAATTTCTGTATCCCTTATTGATAGTTGTTTTAGGTCACCCTTGGTAGCTGAAACTATGTAAGTTTTTATAGGATGCAGCCACAGATGGTGACCCTGAACTCTTGGATGACTCTGAATTATATCAGCAATTACGGAGAGTGTTCTTAGAGACAATTGATCCCTAGTCATCTGGTAACTTCGAGATAATTGATCTCTCATCATCTGGTAAGATCTTTTGGATGTAATATATTTCCTTTTATGCTGACATCTAGTTTAAATCTTCGTCTCAAATACAGGCATCATTTAAATGACAATGTTTGTGAAAGTGGAAAAAATTGGAGAAGGGGTCTTTTGCAGGTTTCTGTGCTATGTAATTTCTTTTATATATTTCTGTTTATGCTGAGAACATCTAGTTTCAATCCTGGCCTCAAATACATCATTACTAGTTAGATGACATTGTTTGTGAATGTGGTTTTTCGTTAGTCTCCGGAAGGGCGTATTTTGCAGGTTTTTCTTGTCCTACGCAATCACCAGAAATATTCTAGGCAACTCTTTTGTGGCTTTCATGTCTTAGTATTGGTTTGTCTGGCATGCTAAAGAAGCAGATAATTGTAGTACAAAATTTATGGATTGTGTATCTTAGGAAAGTAGCAAGCAAAAACAATAAATGGCTTTGTAGTAGAAATGTCGAGGCTAGATTTGGAATCCCCGTCCTTAAGACAATATTGCCCCGCTACGGTGCTAACGGTTCAATTGACATTTGTCTCCAAAGATACAACGACTATTATTTGTGATAGGAGCACTCCAAATCACAAATCCTTTAAACCACAAAGATTTAAAGGCACTCAATATTAAACAAGGATGAAGATCTACAACATTACTCAAATTTTAATCTTCAGTATGATGTGAATTTAAAAATTCCATGTTAAACAAGTGAGGGAATTGTTATATTTATAGTAAACCAAAAGATATGTTCAAATGGACACCATTTGGAGGCACCACGTCGCGAAAAATCGCACCTGAACATGAATGGACACATCATTCCGCGCAACAGACACAAGGCTCAATCGATCGAGCCTGGTGCTCGATCTTTCGAGCACCTGTTTCCAACGAATTGAAATTTTTTTGTCTCGCTCGGTCGATCGAGACCTTGTGTTCGATAAGGAATAACCAGTTACACCATTATTAACATAAAGTCCCAAGGTATGGAATCGCAGAAAGAGGCTGGCCCAGCGTAAATGAGATATGATAACTTCCTTATGGTCTAACATTCTTACATTATCTTCATTTTGCTCCGGCCGTTATGCTCATTACTAAACTTGTTGACGAGATGAAATATAACCAAGGTATATCTTTTTGATCAGAGGTTGAATCGATCATCATCAAAAGAATTAGGCAAAAATTAGATCGAGCGCATATATATATATATCTATATATTCTTTTAATTTACTTCAAAATTCTAACAATCCTCCACATGAATTAAATTAATGCATGTATGCAATTGAGCGCTTTTAACGAACTATTATGGCATCTGGAGAGATGGCTTGCGGCTTTGAATCTTCCGTAGTAGTATTCAATCGGATTTGACTTAATAGAGGTCTTGAACTACTTAGTCGTTGGTGTAAACCTAGACAATTGAACCAACACCATAACAATTCTAACATTCGTATTGGTTTCTTACGGTTGTGTCCATTCCGGCCTTGGACCGAGCTTGGTTCATAAATGATTTTCATCTTTGAAGCGGCCACACTTCGCACTCACGTAGGTGATCTTCTAGAAGAGTATCCCGCTATACTCTAACATATTCTTATATGTCTTAGGAATCATTAAAGGCCCTTTGCCTATCCTCGTACCCCTTGTGCAGGCTACACCCCTTATCATAGGAATGGGTTGGATATTGATCTCCAGGTGTTTATACAATCTCATAATTTAGTTGTCCCTTCTGAACCTAGATCTTGAGATCTCCAATCAACAATGTTGGGTATCCACCATGAGATTTTGATTATAGGGTTTTAATCCCATTCCCCTCGATAAACTTCCACATGATCTCTAGGTTAACCATTTCATATGCGGATCCACGGTTTCACATAATCACTCATGATTATGTCACTAGAGATCATTTTGTCATATAGCATTTTAGTTGCATGCACAAGATTTTTCTCTAACAACTTATAAAGCCACTCGGCCAAAGAAGCTTTATATGTTATGCATAGAGAATTTCCACAACAGTATATCTTCAGTTGTGGTAAACACGTTACCTCTTTTGCATCATTTTATCCTTTTAAGATATTTCCATCATCGAATTTAAAACGTTGTAAACACGTTATTTCTTATAACAATCGAGACCAGAAGAAATACTCAACTTTAATTGACAATTCATATTTAAGCGCATAGATTCTTAAAAATTACAAGTTCAAGATTCTATTTCTTGCAAACTTGAATTTTAAGTGCAAAGCTTAAAATTTGAAACTCGAATTATTCCTTGAGATTTCATTCTTCAAGTGTCTTGGAAACTTTAATTCCATGTATTGTTCTTGATGCACACATTTAAAAAATGTCTCGTACAATTTTTCTTTGTTACTTGTTGATTTCTAAATTGCTTCTCCAATGAGCATATCATTAATACACAAGCATACATGTGCTTATGAGTGTACACATTTATCACACTCGTTGATCTATTTGACAATATTATTTGTCAAACTCTTCATGTCACTTATTTGACGTTTGTTATGACCTCATTTTAGCCTTCATAGTTCTAGTTTAGCCAAGTACCCCCACATTCCAATATTGTAGGAAACTCTCTTTTCCTTCAATCACAAAGTTTTTCGTCATTGCCTAAATGTGGTACTTATTATGTGACTGATTCCTAGAATTGCAACCCCCCACAACTTCGGGTAGTAATGAAGTGTACTGACGTTCAAACTTTCGTGTTTCAAGTTCTAAGCGTTATCTTCTTACAAATTCAAATTCAAGTTTTTATTTCTTGAAAATTTCGGAGTTAAGCGTACTTGATTACAAAAGTTGAAACTTTGATAATATCCTCAAACTCGGTTCACAATTTGCAATTTAAGCGCACTAACTTAGAAAACTTGAATTCAAGATTTCAAATCTTGCAAATTCATGTTATAAGAGTACTAGCTTAGAAATTCAAAATGAACCAATTTGAGATATTACAACGCCTAGTCTAAATTTGTGGCTTCAATTTATCACTTGTGTTTTAAGCCTACAAAGCTTAGAAACACGAATTCAAGATTTTATAGTCTTGCAGATTCAAGCTTAAGAGTCAAATTCTTAGACAACACAAGTATAATATACTCACAATTTCCCATAGCAAAACTCATTTGCTAAATTTTATGACACTCTCATTCTTGAAGTGTTTAAACACCTAATTTGCCTCGTTTTTGCTTCATAACAAAGAAGTCACAACAATATCATGTGCAAATATCGATAAAGTAACAAATTACTTTTCTCACATCTCTAGTTTGCACAATCTTTCCATCACAAATCTCATTGTGAGTTAACTCTAGAGACGTTACGATTCTTCTAACCAATGAATGACGATTTTGTTAACTTAGTGACCATACAAGTAATAAATTTAACATTACAAATTGTGATGCGAACTATGGTTTAAATGATCCTAACAATCATGTCACAAACCATAAGATTCAATACAAGAAGTAATAACATAAATTTTATTGCTTTCAAGAAATATCGTCATTACATTTATTTAGAATCACTCAATTCTTGGAGTTTACAACTTTCAAAGATACACAATCTAATTAAGCGGTAAGCGCTAGATCATCCAAATCATTTGAGAGACGATATTCTTCGGTCACATATACTTGATCCATAGACTTCCCATGACCGTCTTTATTGCGACAATCTTTCACCATGTGATTTGGTTTTCCACATTTGTAACACTTACCTTTGAACTTCTTCGCCTTTCCGGATTTGGAGGCCATGCCGTCAAACTTGCCTTTTGTTCCGGTGTGTTTTTCCACTAAGTTCACTCGTGCTTCATGGCGGTGCCAAGTTTCCTTCCTTTCAGAAATTCTGTTGTCCTCTTCGATTCTCAAGCGAACCACAAGGTCTTCAAGATTCATCTCTTTTCGTTTGTGCTTGAGATAATTCTTGAAGTCCTTCCATGACGGAGGCGACATTGCGTCCACTTGGAATGAATCACTTAGAATCATTCCCCCCGTATGAATTTCGTGCATGATTACTTGCAAATCTTGCACTTGCGCTATCACCGACTTTGTGTCAACCATCTTGAAATCCAAGAATCGCCCAACGATGAATTTCTTCATGCCGGCATCCTCGGATTTATACCTTTCTCCAAGGATTGCCACAATTTTTTGGCCGTTTTCACTAGACAATACACATTGTATAATGTGTTGTCAACTCCATTGAGAATATAATTCTTGCACGGGAAATCGCTTTGTTTCCATGCATCAACCGCAACCCTCTTTTGGTTATCGGTTTCACTCTCCATAATAGTAGGAGGATCCTCATTGAGGAACCTTGTCAACCCCAAAGTTGTCAAATAAAACAACTTATTTTGTTGCCATCGGTTGAAATCGTTCCTATTGAACTTTTCATGTCTTTCACCATGATGAACTGGAGTCGTTGTTGCATTCGACGAAGTCATTTTTTGCTAATATTGTCTTAAGATTGTAGTACAAAATTTATGGGTTGTGTATCTTAGGAAAGTAGCAAGAAAAAACAACAAATGGCTTTGTAGTAAAAATGTCAATGAGAGATTTGGAATCTCCGTCCTTAAGACAATATTGCCCCACTAAGGTGCTAACGATTCAATTGGCAATTTGTCTCCCAAGATACAACGACTATGATTTGTGGTATGAGCACTCCGAATCACAAATCATTTAAACCACGAAGGTTTAAAAGCACTCAATACTAAACAAGGATGAAGATTGACAAAATTACTCAAATTTTGATCTTCAATATGACGTGAATTTCGAAAATTCCATGTTAAACAAGTGAGGGAATTGTTATATTTATTGTAGCCAAAAGAAATGGACACCATTTGGAGGCACCACATCGCGAAAATACACCCGAACATGAATGAACACACCATTCCGCGCAAGAGACATAGGGCAGGCTCGATCGATCGAGCACTTGTTTCCAACGAATGGAAAAATTCTCTCTCGCTCGATCGATCGAGGCCTTGTGCTCGATCGATATACATATATTTATATATATATATATATATATATATTCTTTTCTTTTAATTTACTTCAAAATTTCAACAATAATTGCAATCAACTATTGTCAATTTTTCTGTTCATGCTTGATAATGACATTTTCTGTACATCTTATTGTATCAAGCATGGACTCCTCGCATGATGGAAGGTTCACCTAATGCACCAAAACACCAACACACATACTTGTGTATGTATAAGTTGATATGTGAGTTGGTGTTTGGTACATCGGGTGTACTGCAGGGTTTGTCGTCGCGGTCGCAGAGCCTGGAACGGAGGCCTTCGTTCCAATTCCAATGACACTTCTCGGAATGGTAATATAACGGATTTTTTTAAAATTATTAAACAAATTCAAAAAATTTGAATATTTTAGGTAAAATATATAAAAACATTTATTAGATACACCCCAAAATGATCGTTCCGCCGTTCCAGAGTAATAAAAATGATTTTGAATAATCAAATTTCTCAAAAATAAAATCCAATTTTCTTAAAGTTAAACCTGTAAAAAAGTTAAAACTCCCAAATTTATTCAAAATCCCAAAACCTATCAAACAGAACACTAATGCTAAATTAAAAATCCCAAATCTGAAAGTGAGCCGCACATATAGGCCGTACGATGATTGGTTCGATTGGGAGAAAGAGATGGGGAAGAGGGTGAAGGAGATTGAGGAGATGATGGAGTTGCAGAACAAGTTCATGAAGAATATGGCCATAGAAATGGCGATGATGAACATACTGGTGATGAACATACTGAAGATGAGAAGTAGAGAGGTATCATAGCTTGCACACGGCCACCGAACACCGCGTAACTGATGTCGGGTCTGACCTTACTTGATATTTGATGCCAAGACCCACTGCCTAACTGCTCGGGAACCATTTAAATAAGCTGAAAGAAAGATGCCGCCGTTCTGACTCTGCGACGCCGCTGTTCTGGCTCTGCGACGCTGATTTATCGACGATTTCTGGCTTCAGAATGCCGACATTACAACTGTTAGGAATCAACCAAGCAATACACAGCGGAAAATAAAACTTGATTCCTACCACTGGACCTATACAAAGTTAAACATAACGAGATTGATTAAGAATCGTATACTTGTAGCGTGTTTGTAGCAGAATCCTCATTGCAAGACCACGAGTCACGAACAAAGATTTGCACCTTCGTCTCTACGGTATCCACACGATCAAAACGAAAGGGTGTTCAAGAACAAGACTCGTTCTTAAACCAAAACAAGACTCATGGTTCAAAACCGATCAACGACGGCCGATCAAAAGCCCCACAAACCCACGGCGGCGGCGACGTGTATGGTGCTCAAGAGGGACGGCCAAGAGCTCTTGTATAGGCTATTAGGTTTGATGAAGATAGATTAATTCTCAATTAACTTTGTTATCAAATTATAATATATGTTAGATTTAATTAAAGGCTTTCTCAAAACCTCATTGGCCCATACCCAATCTATTAATTAAATCCATACATCTAATACTTATAATTAAGACTCTTCTTAATTAATTAATTAATTAATTAATTCATCCAATGAATTATATCTCACTTTATCGATTTAATCTTTTGTGTGACCCGATAGGATCTTGCAATGTTGGCAGCGACATAAAATCTAATTTTATGTCATAAGCAATGAGCGGTATCTAGCAACACATCAATGCTACCCAAATTACAAGAATGTCATTGACTCGACATAACCTACGGACTGTGATAATATTAACCATGTAACTTAATCCATTTGTCCAATGTGTTTAGATTGAACATGAGTCATGTAATAGTCATACTCATACATTCAATCTTTTATTTCTTGATCCCCAAGTAGAACTAGAATAAACGAATAAGCTCGATATCACATGTCGACTCATTCGAGCACGGCCATGCATTTTAGTCTTACTTGATCAAGGGCCCAAACACTTCTCCTGTTATATAGGAGGGACAAATCCTTTCCTGATCACTCAACATCCCTCTACATAATTCGTGGTGTATCCAATGATTGTCTTTATAGTTTACCCTGTTACAGGTAACGTTTAACAATATCAAGATACATGACTCCTTATGTTGGGATCTCTGGTGATCTCAAGTCGTAAGGATTACATACATTATTATCACTATGGGAATTGCTTATGACGTTCATATAACTATCCATGTAGCATTCTCATGGTGGGTCTGTCCAGTACATCGTTCTCTAACATGTACCCATGTGTTGATTTGATATCTCATATCTATGAACAATTCATCAATCAAAACATACTAGTCTCAATGCATTATCATTATCCTTATTCATGATAATACTTGACTAGGGACAATCTTTAAGAACAATACAATATTATTCTAAGTACATTAACTTATATATTAATTCATATTACACAGATACTCGAATAATATATAATAATGAATTGCCATTAACAAAATCATAATATAGTGTATGTCAAAAACAATCATCTAATGAGTTGTCTTAGGGCATATCCCAACAAATCTCCTACTTGCACTAAGACCAATCAGACATATACTTAATGCCTAGAGATCTAGTATGACGATCATGCTTCTGCTGTGATAGTGGCTTCGTCAGTGGGTCAGATACATTATCATCAGTTGGTACTTTGCATATTTTTACATCTCCTCTTTCAACGATTTCTCGAACGAAATGAAAGCGCCGAAGTATGTGCTTGGATATTTGGTGAGATCTAGGTTCCTTAGCCAATGCGATGGCTCCATTGTTGTCACAATAGAGTTCAATCGGATCTAGTATGCTAGGCATCACCCCAAGTTCAGAAATGAACTTCTTGATCCAAACAGCTTCCTTTGCTACATCTGAGGCAGCAATGTATTCAACTTCAGTTGTAGAATCGGCTACTGTCTCTTGCTTTGAACTCTTCCAGCTTACAGCACCTCCATTTAGGCAAAACACATATCCTGATTGCGATCGGAAATCATCTTTGTCGGTTTGGAAGCTTGCATCAGTGTAACCTATTACATTTAGCTCTTCCTCACCTCCATAAATCAAGAATGTATCCTTAGTTCTTGTTGGGAAAACGATTTCTAAGTTTTGGTGATTACAAACACCTACTGGATGTTAAAGATCAACCGGATGCTAAAGACCTACCGGGTGAATACACCAACCGGACGAGCCATCAACTGGATAGACACCAACCGGACAAGCCATCAACTGGATAGTCATCAACCGGATGAAGACATCAACTGGATAGTCATCAACCGGATGAAGACATCAACTGGATAGTCATCAATCGGATGAAGACATCAACTGGATAGATACCAACCGGATGAAGACATCAACTGGATAGATACCAACCGGACAAGCTATCAACTGATAAAGACACTAACCGGATGAAGTCATCAACTGGTATGAAGACATCAACCGGATAAAGACATCAACCGGATGAAGACATCAACTGGATGAAGTTATCAACTGGTAAAGACATCAACCGGATGAAGACATCAACCGGGTGAAGACATAAACTGGATAACTATCAACTGCAAAGTCTCTCACTGAACAAGGACATCAACTGGTCTTAAGAGGATGAACGACCAGTTGAACAAAGAAACCAGCAGAAGTCTAAGCAACAAGACAAAGTAAGTACAACATTCTCTGACAAAGGTACAACAGAGCGGCGCACCCTGCTATATCTCCGCCACCATTACCGTCAGAGTGAAAAGAGCCGTTGTTTTACAAAATAGGAAAGAAGACAACAGGTATTTGGAAAGCTAATCCATTCCATATACAAAAAGGCTACCGTTGGACAACCAAACCTATAAATACGTCCAAGCAGAGAATGAAGAAGTGCTGAGCAACTTTCAAACTAAGAGAAATACTTCAAAGCAAGAAAGCTATACGACTGATATTTCAAACGTTCAGCAAAGAGCAGACAAACCGCAAAACTGAATCTGTGACAGATTATTTTCAATTGAAGTCTGCTGCTTAGAAACTCTCAAAGCTAGAAAGTTTTATTCTGTAGAGAGTGTTGTAAAATCACTTGTATCCAAAAGATAAGAAGAGTGTGATTGCTAGGAGTTTAGGCCAAGTGTGTTAGTGCCTAAGGAGGTTGTATACTGTAAAGTGTAAACCAAGTCTTCTAGTGAATCCTTCCTGCAAAGGAAGAAGGGGAGACGTAGAAGCGTTGTGCTTCGAACTTCCAGAAACAACTCTTGTATTATTCGTTTATTGCTTTATTACTTCAGTTTTATTCCTCACAAGTTTTGTAGACGTCTTCCGCACTATAATAAGTGTCTACTGACTTGCCTGTCATTGAGAAGCAACTGTAACACTTAACAGTTTACAGTTAACCAAGAAAAAGAAATCGAAATTATATCTAGTGTTTATTCAACCCCCCCCCTTCTAAACACTACCCCGATCCCAACAAGTGGTATCAGAGCTTAGGTCTTCTCAATCTTGAGAAATTACTATTTACCAAAAACTGATGGCCTCATTCAGCAAGATTCCAATGTTCAAGAAAGACGAATATGATGACTGGAGGATCCGTATGCAAGCACATCTAAGTGCTCAAGATGATGATATGTGGTATGTGATCACCGAAGGACCGTTGAAGATCATGAAAATCAATACAGCTGCCTCTATCACAAGTGGTGATCCACAAATGGTAGAAAAGGAAAGATCTCAATGGTCAAATGAAGACAAAAAAAAGGCAAACCTAGACAACGTGGCTAAAGACATTTTGTTCAAAACTTTGGACAAAAATATGTTCAACAAAATCAAAATGTGCCCAACAGCCAAAGAGATCTGGGAAAAGATTGCTCAACTCTGTGAAGGAAATGATCAAACCAAGGAGAACAAGCTTACTGTGGCTTTACAAAAGTTTAAGCATATCAAAATGATAAATGGAGAAACTCTCAACGAGTATGATGAAAGAGTGACTGGAATAATAAATGAACTAAGCAGTCTGGGTAAGGAGTTACCCAACAGAGAAGTCACTCTCAAAGTGATGAGAGGTCTACCAAGAGAATGGGATGTCAAGACCATTGCTATGAGAGAATCGAAGGATATCAACAAGATAGATCTACATGATCTGTTTGCTGATTTAAAAGCCTATGAATTCGAATTAGGCATTCGGGTTGAAGATGAACCAAGTACAAGTCAACCAACAAAAGCTCTCACTGCATCTGAGTCTCTGCCTACTCCTACTGAAATGACTCCAGAAAAGATGTGTAACGATGCGATGGCAATGTTCGTAAAGAAATTTGGAAAATTCATGAAGAAGAACCAGAGACCTTATCAATCATATCCTCGAAGGCAAAGCTCCAAAGGAAATTCAGAAGAAGAAGAGCGAGTATGCTTCAACTGTCTCAAACCAGGGCACTTCATCGCAGACTGTCCTAAACCCAAAAAGGATGATCACAAAAGAGGATCCAAGGATTACAGAAAATCCAAGGAAACCAGAAGAACATCCAAACGGGACAGAGATCAAAAGGTTTTAGTGGCAGAAGATAGTAAGAGCAAATGGGCTGATTCTGAATCAGAATCAGAGGAGTCAATTAGCTCATCCAGCGAGAGTGAAGACGAAGAAGTCCACTGCTTAATGGCGAATGATGAAAATGAGGTACATGAAACCAACCTATCTGAATTTACACATCATGAACTCACCAATGCATTGCAGGACATGATAAATGAGTATCAGACGCTATACGAATCTTTTGAAAGCTATAAGACTGAGCACTCAATTCCAACTAAAACGCTTGAAAACAAACTTGATTGTGAACAATCAAGGGAGTTGAATTGCTTAAGGGAAGCAGCCAGTCGCCTAGTGAAAGAAAGAGATGAAGCCAAGTGTGCGTACCAGAAACTCAGCAAACTGGTTAGCACTTGGAATGCGTCGACTACCAGAAAAGATGAAATGCTTGAGTCTATAAGGCTTGCTGGTGATTTAACTGGCATAGGCTTTAATAGCAATGACAGCAGATCATCTGGTAATGAGCCTCAACTGTGTCTAACAAAAGGCAAGGTTCAATCAATGAACTTTGTAAGATCTAGCACAGTATATGACCCGTATGAACTGGTTAAAGAACCTGTTAAAGCAACACTCATCAAGGAACAGGTACAGCACAGAGGTATCGGTTATGTAGAACCACTCAAAGAGGCTAAACCAAGGCAAAAGTTCAGAAATGAACTTAAAACCACTGGTCGAGCAGCTAGAGAGGTTAAACCCAACTGGTACTACAACTGTAAACCTGTCCAGAAGAGGTATATGCTGAATAACAGGAACTACAAACCAAAAGCACATGCATACACATATTATCACACTCCACAGCTAAAATCATCACCTACATTTATAAATGCACACACATTTCAGAACACACACCGACCTAAGTCATTCAGGGTCATACAAGTGTGGGTTCCGAAAGGACTAATCCTACCAGGACCCAAGTAGGATTGGGTACCAATCAGTCTATCGCTTTAATTGCAGGAAACTAGAATGCATCCAGTTCGGAGCTCAGAATGGTTCCTAGACAGCGGATGCTCTAGACATATGACAGGGAATGCAAGCTTATTGTCTGAACTAGTGGACTCCACTGGACCCAGAATAACGTTTGGAGATAACGCGAAAGGTAGAACCGTAGGTAAGGGTAAGATTATCTACGGTAACCTCATCATTAAAGATATTCTCTTAGTTGAAAATCTATGCTATAATTTGATTAGCATAAGTCAATTATGTGACAATGGTCATTCCGTAGAATTCAATCAGCATTCATGCACAATTAAATCTACTGATGGCAATGTATTACTTATAGGAAGAAGGCATGATAACACATATAAAATTGATTGGAATCTTAATCAGCCTACTTCCTTTACTTGCTTTAGCTGCCCAGAATACTTCCAAAAATTGGCTTTGGCACAAACGGTTGAGTCACTTAAATTTTAAAACTATTGCTAGTCTGCGTAAACTTGATCTAGTTGTTGGACTGCCCCAAATTGAGTTCTCAAAGGACAAGATCTGTGCAGCATGCCAACTCGGTAAGCAAATCAGATCCTCCTTTAAGAACAAAGGGAGTAAATCTTCTTCTCGGTGCCTAGAGTTGCTGCATATGGATCTGTTTGGTCCTATACCAGTAACAAGTCTAGGGGGAATGAAGTACACCCTAGTGTTAATAGACGATTACACTCGTTTCACGTGGGTCTTGTTCCTAAGTGGTAAAGATCAGGCTACTCCAAAGCTGATCAAATTACTGAAAAGACTCCAAAATGAGAAATCGTGTGGGATAGATAGAATTCGCAGTGATAAAGGTACTGAGTTTACCAATCAATCACTCGAATCATATCTAGATGACCTTGGTATTAAACACGAATACTCTGCAGCTAGAACTCCTCAACAAAACGGAGTTGCTGAGCGTAGGAACCGCACTTTAAAAGAAGCTGCGCGAACTATGCTCGCGGAATCAGAAATATCGCAGAAATTTTGGGCAGAAGCTGTCAACACAGCATGTTATACACAGAACAGATCGATGATTAATAAGCGAGCCAATAAAACCCCTTATGAGATCTGGAATGGCAGTAAGCCAAATATTTCTTATTTCCATGTGTTTGGTTGCAAATGTTTTATTCACAACAATGGAAAGACTCATCTCACCGCCTTTGATGCCAAATCTGATGCTGGAATATTTCTTGGCTATTCTACAGTTAGTAAGGCATTCAGAGTATTTAATAATAGAACTCTTAATGTAGAAGAATCAGTGCATGTAAAATTTGATGAACCTACTGACTGTACACTATCCGATATACAAATCAACAACTTGAGTAATCGACTGGAAAGCACTTATATTGACGAAAATGTTGATGATGAGATTGATTACAGAAGCAGGGCTGACTGCTCCTTAGAACCAGAAATCCCTGAAGCTCAAGCAGAGGAGTCTGCTGGCCAACAAGCACTGCAGCCAGCCATCAATGAAACAGTGGCATCCACCTCTACTGCAGTTGAAGGAACCAATGAGAAAGATGGGTCTATCAGAATCTCTGACTTACCTACTCACATCCAGTCAACTGAAGAACTCAACCCACTAGGACCTTCGCTCCGGTGGAAGAAGGATCATCCACCCGAGCAGGTCATCGGTAACCCTCTTGCTCCTCTACGCACCAGAGGACAAATGATTAACGAATTTCTTCATGCTGCATTCATATCTCATATAGAACCTAAGAAGATTGATGAAGCTATATTAGACCCAAGTTGGGTAGAAGCAATGCAGGAAGAACTAAACCAGTTTGAGCGAAACAGAGTATGGTATCTAGTACCACGACCACAGCATCACACTGTAATTGGCACCAAATGGGTATTTAGAAATAAATTAGACGAAAACGGAACAGTAATTAGAAATAAAGCAAGATTAGTTGCACAGGGCTACAGACAGGAAGAAGGCATTGATTGAAACCTTTGCCCCTGTAGCACGACTAGAAGCAATTCGCATATTTCTTGCATTTGCTGCATTTAAAGACTTTAAAGTCTATCAGATGGATGTTAAGAGTGCATTTCTTAACGGCAAACTCCAGGAAGAAGTTTATGTTGAACAACCTCCTGGATTTGAAAACCATCAGCAGCCATCTCATGTTTTCCGTCTGAATAAAGCTCTGTATGGTCTAAAGCAAGCTCCCCGTGCCTGGTATGAAACTTTATCAAAATATTTGACAGAGCACAACTTTGTTATTGGCACGGTGGACAAGACCCTTTTTAAATTTACAAAGGGAGATCATACGTTGCTAGTTCAAATATATGTTGATGATATTATCTTCGGGAGTACTAACCCAAAACTGTGCGAAAGATTTTCTAAAATCATGCAGGAACAATTCGAGATGAGCATGATGGGAGAGTTATCATTTTTCTTAGGATTGCAAGTCAAGCAATCTAGTGAAGGAATTCTGATAAATCAGTCCAAGTACACTAAAGAGCTACTGAAGAAATATGGAATGAGTACCAGCTCAGCTGCTGCTACACCAATGAGCTCATCCGCCAAACTCGACTTGGATAATTCAGGAATACCAGTCGAAGTTACAATGTATCGAGGCATGATCGGATCTTTACTATACTTGACAGCCAGCCGACCCGATATTATGTTTGCAGTATGTATGTGCGCCCGGTTTCAAGCAAATCCCAAGCAGTCGCACTTCACTGCTGTCAAGAGGATCCTAAAATACTTAAAAGGAACCGAGAATGTTGGTCTATGGTATCCAAGAGACTCAACTTTTAATCTCATTGGATACTCAGATGCTGACTATGCTGGATGTAAAATTGACAGGAAAAGCACCAGTGGATATTGTCAATTTCTTGGTGATCGGTTAATATCATGGGGATGCAAGAAACAGACATCCATCGCAACCTCCACTGCAGAGGCAGAGTACCTTGCTGCTGGAAGCTGCTGTGCCCAACTGCTCTGGATTCAGCAACAACTCAGAGACTATGGAATTGAGTCCACAGAGGCTCCTATTTTCTGTGACAATACGTCTGCCATTGCCATTACATACAATCCAGTTCTTCATACTCGTACTAAACATATTGACATTCGTCATCATTTCATCAGAGATCATGTTATGAAGAAGGAAATACGGCTGGAGTACATTTCCACAGAACAACAGGCAGCAGACATCTTCACAAAACCCCTACCGGACGCTAAGTTTTCTTACTTTCGAAATATTCTTGGTTTAATTGAAATTACTTCTTGATTATTTTGTCTGGGTAATGAACTCAGGGGGAATTTGTTAGTTTAATTGCATTTATTTAGGGGGAATTTCTGTTTTAATTTTATCATGGTTATTTAAGCTAAGCTGGTAATACAATGGTCAACTGCAGTGGGGGTATTCGTACCAGTAGGACTCTGCATCCAGTAGATGTTTTCCTACCAGTCGAACCCCACATACCAGTTGATGTTACCAAATATGCTTTGACAAAAATAACCCTCGATACTAATTAACC
Organism: Haberlea rhodopensis; assembly: GCA_907163345.1. NCBI lineage: Eukaryota > Viridiplantae > Streptophyta > Magnoliopsida > Lamiales > Gesneriaceae > Haberlea > Haberlea rhodopensis. Next base: position 1,380,356 of record CAJQUN010000065.1, on the reverse strand, counting down.
TAATGAACGTCGGAATTCAAAATTACTTTTGTGTAAAAATAAATTATTTCACTCCCGCCTAAATCCTGTCCTTTTATTTTTGGGTAAAATCTTTTTAATCGTTAGATGATTGCCACGTATACATGTGTCCGCTCATCTACAGTACGACGTTACATATACTTCCTTTTTCACCGCCTTTAGTTTTCTCTTCTCTTCATCTTCTCCAAACATCTTACTGCAACAATCGTCTCTTTCAGAAAATTTCCTTAACAGATTGCCGCTGCTCCTTCACCTCAATCATTCAAAATGACGAAGAATGTTCAACCGAGTTTTATCACAAATGCTGTTCACGTCGATTTTAACTCCATATATACTTCATCTGATGAGGAAACAAAGGATTTAATTCAAAAGCTGGATACCTCAGGGCTATTAGTGATCCTAAGCCAGGCTCCCTCATTTTACCAGGATGAACTACAAGAATTCTTTGCCACAACAACTGTTGTGGATGACACCGTTGTGGCATCCATCTCTGGGCAGTCAGTCACCATCACTCAACCAGAATTTGCCACTCATCTGTGCCTACCCTCCACTGGACTCACTGACTTTTCGACTATTCCGGCAGACCTAAGAGAAGAGATGCGGCTCACAGTGTCGGACTCTGACCATCGTATTCAACGACCTCCTTTCAGGAAGGTATTAATGAAGAGCCACTATCGACAACTGGCAGACATAATCTCCAAGGGGCTCCTCTGTAAGGCAGGATCATTTGATATAATTACCCCTGAGAAGTTTGACGTCATGAGCGCTATATGCAAAGGGTTGGAGATCAACTGGTCAACTGTACTATTTCAAATACTGACTAGCCTCGTCGTATCTGGCAAGGGTCAATCCGGTTTTGCTCTCCCACTAAGCAGTCTATTTGAGAGCAAACACATCAAGACAGGGGCTCTCTCTCACCTTCATCCAGGGAGACTCATCACTCACAAGTACCTTCAGCTTCATCGCCAACGAAGTGGCAGAGAAGGTGGAGCAACAAAGCGCCGGTTGACTCAAGTCATTAGTGACTCGGAACAGACTGTCTCTGAATCCACTGAGTCTCCTCCTCCTCCTCCTCCTCCTAAGAAGCCAAGGACCAGAAAAATTGCTTCTCTAGATGCTCGTCAGAGAGACACTGCCGCCTCCGACACTATCTCCTCTGCCGGACCTACAGGTGTTATTTCTGACAGAGAACCCAGCCCTGTCATCCCTTCAACTGGGGAACCCACTGCTGCATTAGCCATGGTGTCTGCTCCATTAATAGACACCCCTTCAGCTCAGGTGAGCTCTCAGCAGGCCCCAGGCTCTATCAGCTTCAGGACACCCAAGTCTACTTGTCCTTACTGTCATCCCAAGGCCACTCCAGCTGACAAAGGAAAATCTCTTATTGCTCCAGTGTCCACTCCTGTTGCATTCGAGATTCAAATGGTCATGGATGCAGTTAAAGCCCAACTGGAACCCCAACTGGAGATTTTTGATCGTTGGGTAAAGGCTCGAGTACAGGTTCGCTTTGATGATATCGATCCTATTCTGGCTCAGGCAAAGCAAGATGAAAACAAAATCCTGACCTATCTTCAAATCCCCGAACCTGAGAAAAGTTTGAAGCTGCGTGATGTCTTTAGTATTATGAACTATGTGGGCGGACTCCAAGCTCTTGTTACATCCCGCATTCAAGTGTTTGATGGACATTCAAGAACAGCGAATCATGATCGAGCAGTTCTAAACTCTCTAGGCCTCAAGCTGGAAATGGCTGAGCTTGCTCTTCATGATCTTCGCATATCCACTGGGATTCATTCATGCTCCTCTTCTGAAATTGTTGCAAGCCCAGATCAGCCAGATCTACAAATGGCTATTGCAAATTTAGAGGTTGTCCCTCCTACTGTGGAGCTTACTTCTACTGTTTTGGAGACCTCTCCTACTGGAGCAGACGCCACACCAACTACTTTGGAGGCAGCATCCTCTGCTCCCAGCTCTCCACATGATCAACAGCCCCACCAAATGATTGTTGATCACACCAATGTCGATTCAGTTATTCAGAATGTGGTTCAGCTGGTCACCATCTCCTCTGCAAATAATGAACCAAGTGAATCCTCTCATTCCAATGATCATACTCAAGCGTCTGCTGCTGGGATTGATCAAGACAATGCTGAACTGGATGCTCCGCACGTGGAAGAAACTGGAACTATGGATGTAGCTATCTCCGCCTCAACTGCGGCCCCTCATATTGACGCTACTAATTTGCCATCCACTGCAGTCGTCATTGCTCATCCAAATGCGCTTGCCCCTACTGCTGATATCCCGATGCTTGCCGGCGATCCGTCCATCGATCAGGAACTATACGAGGGTTTCTTTGTCTTCACAAACCCTCTGGACGAGCCACCAAACATCGCTGCCCAGCTAGCTCATCTCTCCACCGCTATTACAGCACTGACCAATGATGTTCATAAGCTTAAGCAGGAAGAGAGGGCTGCAACTCTTATTTTAGGAACTCTTCAGCAGCAAACGGACTCTAAATTCCAGCAAGTCTACGCTGACCTAAGTAGTTTAACTACTACTGTCACTAGACTTCAAACCTTTGCTGAGAATGCGGTTGCAGAAGCAGTTTCTCATATTGGCCAGGCGCGTCTTCAGATCAATCAGAACAATGAATCTCTTCATACTGCCACCTCAATGGCTCTTGGCGAAAAGATTGACGACGCCAAAAAGATTTTGACTGATCAATTGGCCACCATGCAAGCAGCGTTTGCATCTCAAATTCAAGATATCTGCAACAGTCTGCCTGCTGCTCCTAAAATTATCCGCAGGCTGCCTGAACCCAGTCGAACTGCTCCCTCTTCTCAGAGAGCTTCAAGTTCAGCTGCTCATTCATCCCCTGCAACTGGAGCACTCCCTCAGTCCAGACCCACTGCTCAACAAAGATCTCGAAGTCCGCGCCAACCGCCTACCGAAAAACGTGACTATTCCAAACATTGGTTCGGGCGCAAATAGTATCATTTTCTGACTCTCTCTTACTTACTCCTATTTACTTCTGTGTTAAATTGACTGTCTCTCTGTATTCACTATTTAACATAAATGCATTCACATTTATTGCTACCTTGTTTTTCCTATAAATAGAGGTTCTTGTTTGATCACATAACACACATTCACTCATCATGCTTACTTTTAAGTTATTTCTCATTCCCTGGTTTTCTGTTAGATCCTTTCCCGCTTCATGGGTTTATTACTTATCTAAATCAACCCCTCATGGGTTGATTACTTATCTAACCCAGCTCTGATAAGCTTCAGCGCTTTGATCCTGTTCTGGTGCTCCTCATCAGTCAGGAACTACTAACAGCAGATGCCTGGGTGCTGATGACAAAAAGGGGGAAGACAGAGATAGAGTATTCTCGACAGAGATAGAATATTTTTATTAGGCGATTCCATAAAAACTAAAGGAGCTGCCTGATGAATATACATCTGACTCTTCCTCTTCCCGACCTTCTCTCTGAAACAAGGTGGATCGAGCTCTTCCTCTCCGCAACTAGGTGGATCGAAGCCTTCCGGTCTACTTTGTTTATTTAAAGAGAAATTTGTCATGTAAAACTAGACTTGTCTTAGATTCTATTCAAAGTGTAAGAATTCATCTTATATAAAGATGAATTTCTCTCAATTGTCCAGTTTGATTACAACTTGTAATCTGCTTATATTTAATGAAAATTTCTTTTTCATGATGTCTTCAAGTATTTTCAGGACTCTTATCTTATTTACTCTAGTAGGAAATCGATTAATGCTTAGTTTTGTCATCACCAAAAAGGGGGAAATTGTTGGGAAAACGATTTCTAAGTTTTGGTGATTACAAACACCTACTGGATGTTAAAGATCAATCGGATGCTAAAGACCTACCGGGTGAATACACCAACCGGACAAGCCATCAACTGGATAGACACCAACCGGACAAGCCATCAACTGGATAGTCATCAACCGGATGAAGACATCAACTGGATAGTCATCAACCGGATGAAGACATCAACTGGATAGTCATCAACCGGATGAAGACATCAACTGGATAGTCATCAATCGTGTTAGGATCGGTCCGGAGTGTTTAGAGGGGGGGGGGGGGGGGGGTGAATGAACACTCCTTACAAAATTTATCCCTTGTGATTTCTTTCTGATTAGTGAAGGAAATCTGTTACTTAATCAACTCTTTGAACAGAACAGACCACTAATAAGTAAGTGCGGAAACGGTCTGCTCTTGTATAAGTAAGAACAGCTCGATGGCTAAGTGCAGAATGATAAGACACAGGATATGTTTCTAGAAGTTCGAAGGTGGTGTAATCCTTCTACGTCTCCCCTTCTTCCAATTAAGGAAGGTTTATACTAGAAGACTTTGATTTATACAATCCTGTTGTACAAACCCGATTCAGGCTGGATTTACCTCACTACCAGTCTGAAACTCCTAGTCACTCAACCTGCTCAGACACACTCTGTCTGACAGTTACAATATGTTGCTCACTTCTATTTTTCAATACACAATGCGCACAGTGATCCTACAAGGATCAAATGTTACAAAGTAATTGCGCTTAAATGAATAACTTCAGCTCGAAAGCTTCTGTACTTTGTAAGCGTGTGCTGTTTAGCTTTCTTGTATATTTTTCAATTGATCAGCGTGAGTTGTAGAGTCGAGAGTCTTTTGCATCTGTTTGTTGCATCCTTTTATAGTTGAAGGTGGCAACGGCATTGTTTCCCTTAATGTGCAGCTATGACTCTTTTTAGACTCTGAGAAAGCTACAGTCTTCTTCTTCAGGATACTTGCCGTTCTGGTATATGCTTTCGGCGACCGTCAGGTAAGCTCTTCTTTGTCTTCTTACCTATTATGGCAATCTTCAGTCTTTGGTCCTTTGTAGCATTAATTGCAGCATTAAATGCTGCAATAAATATCCGTTGATGATTCGGACTGAGGAGCCATCCTTTATGTATCCTTGACTGCTCTGATCTGATAAAGGTTGAGATCGATCTGAAGCATCGATCTTGTCATTCTGGAAACCATCGATCCGGTCTGATATGTACTATTCTTTATCAGTTTGCTCTGATATGTCCGATCGATCTGGTATGCCTAGTTTCCATCGATCTGGTCTGAAATGCTTTGCCATCTTGCTCTGTTGAGTCCGATTGATCTGGTCAATCTGATTTCTATCGATCCGGTCTGAACTGTTTTGTCATCTTTAAAATCTCATCGATAAGGTCCGGAACTAACAAATTCCCCCTTTTTGATGATGACAAAACCTAGCTTCTAAGTCTTTTTAACCAGTCTTGATAAGAGCTCTGAAGCGAATGCTTTCGGATCGATTACTTCTTTGTTCAAAATAAATGAACATCATTAAGTTTGATCGATTCAATCTTTTATTATTAAGCCTTTATTAAAGTTCAAAATAAATGAACAAGGACTTAATCAAAAGAAGGATTTTATTGATCAAGAAATCCTAAATACAGACAGTCTGATAAGTTAAATGACTAAGACTGCTATCTTCTTGAGCTTGGAGGCGGCTTGAAGTCTGTCTTCTTTTCCCCCTTTTTGTCAGCAGCAATCTCTTGAAGGAATTCAACAACTTGGGCTAGCTGCGCGCTGATAGCGTCAAGACGAACGTCTTGAGCGCGGAGGGAGTTAGAAACAGATGCTCTGACTTCAGTGGCTAACTCGACCTGCTCTTTCCGCAGACTGTTCTTGTAGGAGGCTTGTTGAGAAAACAGATCGTTGATGCCGCGCTGGAGGCTTCCGATACTGGCAGTCATTTTCTCTTTGAAAGAATTAAAGTCCAAAGTTGTGACTCTTTGACTTTGATGAACTTCGAGAATTCGTTGAGTTAATGACAGACAGTTATCAGAAAAGTGCTGAATAGTCCGTGCCAGGGATGGAGGTGCATCAGATAGCTGGCTGGGAGAGTGATCTGATGATGACATAGCAGGATCATCTGCTTCAGTAATCGGCACGATGGAAGAAATGGCAGCTTGATGACTTTCGGATCGGATCAGAGTGACCAGATCCGAAGAAAAACTATGAATGAATGCCAAATCTTCATCTGATGGTCCCGGAGGAGAGTGGGGACTGGAAGGTTCCTCATCTTGGAGAGCTGCAACCACTGTAGATACCACCAAATCCGGATCGAGGAGGTCTGGTACTTCAGTTGTTGCACATTCTTCAGCTGGACTGTTTTGAGCAAGGGAGGCTGATGACTTCAATGGAATAGATGTTGTCGGAGAATCCAACAGAACATTCATTGATTCATCATCTGTTGCAGACGGAGCATTAGGCAATGGCTGCTCCGCTGTCTGTGCTGGTACGAGTTCTGCAGGCTGATCTTCTGTCTGTTTTGCTTCAGCAGAAGGAATAACCTCGATAAAAGGTTCTGCCAGAGTCTTGCTGACAGAAGGATGATCCGGGCTTGTGGCTGGAGTGGAGATACCTAGCATCTGTCGTTGAAAGCGGACAGCTAGGGATAGAGCATGAATATCCATCTCAAGTTGAGCAATCACAGCCCCATCATCTCTGGCAGTAGGAGCAAGCGGATCGAAGTTCTTCTTTTTGGCAGTGAAAAGCAGATTGGCCAGTCTGAATCTGTGTTTTGCCGTAAATAACGCTCTGCGCTGCACCGCAAGTCGAACATCATCAGTTTCTGTGCCTCTCAGAACCTCGTCTTCCATCTTCTTCAGTCTGTGCAACTTTCCGTAGAACATATCAATGTGGTTGACAGTCCGGTACTGGACATATTCATCAAAGACCACAAGGAGTTCAGCTAGCTTCTCATCAACATCCTCCATAGCGATGTCGATGGCAGTCTGTGCAGCAGATTTGGGTTTAGAAGAGATGGGTTCTGTGAGAATGGCTTTTCCCTTGCCGGTGGAGGAAGGGGACTTAATCCCTGATTGGGTATAGTCACCCAACTCAGTGATAACTATCCCTTTGACCACGGGATTGGCAGAGGGAATTCTAAGGGTGACTTTGGGTGCAGGGGTTGAGGCTTGTGAAGGCTGAGTGGGGGGTTGAGGTGCAGGGGTTGCTTTAGTGGGTGGCAGTATGGGTGGAGGTAGATGTCTGGTTGGTTTGGTAATCTGGGTTCGGGGTTTTTTGGGAAGTGGCTTGGTTGGGGATGAGTGAGCAGACTGGGTTTCTTCTGAGTCAGTCTGAATGGTCAGCTTCCGCTTGACCCGAGGTTTGCGCACATCAGCTTGTTCCTCGTCCTTCTCAATCTTGACTGAGACCAGAGTTGTAGGAGTAGGCGGAGCACTCTTGGACTTCAGCAGTGCAAGCCCTTTGGAGTTAAGGACCTTAAAGGGGCGGAGAGCAGATGGCTTGCTCAGCTCGATGCCTAAGGACTCCAAGAGCTTGCTGAGAGGAACAGCAAAGCATACGGCGTGCTTGGATGCAATCACCGTTTCCAGCAGTACTCCAAACAAAATCATGGACCAGTTTATCTGCTGTCCAGATACAATAGCTGCCATAGCCCTGAACTTCTCGGCGGTTACAGCATCGAAGCTTCCTGCTTTACCCAAAAGTGGCTTGGCTACCACTTCGCACAGCACCTGAAATGGAAGAGCATTTCCTTCTTCTTAAATGAGGGTTGCAATCTGTGGCCAGAAATAGAAATCTTCCCCTGAAGATCTAAGAGAGATGCTGGAGGAGTCTGTCCGAACTCTGTCAGGCCGGAACTGGGGAGGCCAAAGGTCTTGGCCATTGTTGTTGGCGAGATCTCGAAAGATTTGCCCTTGACAGTTGTAGAGATGGATGACTTCCGGGAGACGGCGTTGGCGAACAGCTCGCGGATTTCTGGTTCATAAACAACGGATCCGCACTCCAAAAAATTCCGTAAACCAGATGATTCTAGGGCTCTAAAAATGGACACCATCGCAGCATCTTCTCCCCTGTAGATGTCATCAAACTCAATGGAGAGTGAGTTATGAGTGATGGTAGCCATATGAAAGAAGTTTAAAGAAGGTGCGAAGAGTAAGAGAGTAGGAGAGTAAGAAGGTAGAAATCGGTAAACTGTAAAAAGTGAATAAGTATGAAATGTTCAGCCCGCTAAATAGGAGAGAGAAGACACGTGTCTTTATCTCCAAGACTGAGAAATAAATTATTCAAAATAAACGGTCAGGATGAAGAAAGATAAGGCGGTTTAAAGTACAACTAGTTAAAAAGGTTAATCAGTCCGGGCTGTTTTTTTTTTTTTTTTTTTTTTTTTTTTAAGAAACAAATAATTGTCCAAACAGATCATAGGATAAAATCAGACTGACAAGGATCGGTCTGAAAGTTCGGACCGGTCTGTGTATTTCTGAACATTGTATTATCGATCTGTAGTGACAAAAATCTTTAAGAGCGAAAAGAATAAAAGCATATAAACTAATTAAGATAAGTCAATTAAACCAAGAATTTGACGGAAATAATTAAACTTAGCCTCAGGAAGTGGTTTGGTGAAGATGTCTGCTGCTTGCTGCTCTGTTGAAATGTGTTCGATCCGAATTTCCTTTTTGCCAACATGATCTCGAATAAAATGATGTCGAATATCAATGTGCTTTGTTCGAGAGTGCAAAACTGGATTATACGTTATAGCGATTGCACTTGTGTTGTCGCAAAATATCGGAGAGTCAACAGCTTGAATGCCGTAGTCTTTGAGCTGGTGTTGAATCCAGAGCATTTGAGCGCAACAGCTTCCAGCGGCTAGGTATTCTGCCTCAGCTGTGGATGTGGCAATAGATGTCTGCTTCTTACTGAACCAAGAGATCAATCTTTCACCTAGAAATTGACATGTTCCGCTGGTGCTTTTACGATCGATCTTACATCCAGCGTAGTCTGCGTCTGAATATCCGATCAAGCTGAAGTTTGAATCTTTGGAGTACCAAAGACCAACGTTCTGAGATCCTTTTAAGTATTTCAGAATACGCTTGGCAGCAATGAAATGTGATTGCTTTGGTTCTGTCTGAAATCTGGCGCACATACAGACTGAAAACATAATATCGGGCCGGCTCGCTGTAAGATACAATAGCGATCCGATGAGTCCTCTATACATGGTTACTTCAACTGCCGTTCCCCCTTCGTCCTTGTCTAACTTGATTGTTGGACTCATTGGAGTTGATGCAGTTGAGCATGTTTCCATTCCAAATCTCTTGAGGAGCTCTTTGGTATACTTGGTCTGATTGATGAAAATGCCATTGTTGAGCTGTTTTACTTGAAGACCCAGAAAGAATGACAATTCTCCCATCATGCTCATCTCGAACTGTCCCTGCATTAACTTAGAAAATTTCTCGCACAATTTGGGGTTAGTTGACCCAAAGATTATGTCATCAACATAAATCTGAACTAATAGGGTATGTTCCCCCTTAATGAATTTAAAGAGAGTTTTATCTACTGAACCGATCTGGAAATCATGGTTCAGCAGAAATTGAGATAGAGTGTCATACCAGGCTCTTGGAGCTTGTTTCAGACCATACACTGCTTTATTCAGTAGGTATACATGATTAGGATACGAATGGTTCTGAAATCCAGGTGGTTGCTCAATGTAGACTTCTTCCTGAAGCTTTCCATTAAGAAAGGCGCTCTTGACGTCCATCTGATATACTGTGAAGTCTTTAAAGGCAGCATATGCAAGAAAGATTCGGATTGCTTCAAGTCTGGCGACTGGTGCAAATGATTCATCGAAGTCGATTCCTTCTTCTTGTCTGAATCCCTGTGCCACCAGTCTGGCTTTGTTTCTAACCACAGTTCCATCGGCGTCTAACTTATTTCTGAAAACCCATCTGGTTCCAATAACAGGCAGATCGCTTGGTCTGGGAGTTAGACTCCAAACTTGATTTTGTTCGAATTGATTAAGCTCTTCTTGCATTGCTTTAATCCAGTTGAAATCAGTCAGAGCTTCATCGATCTTCTTGGGTTCCAGAGTTGAGATGAAAGCAGCATGAGTGAACTCATCCATCATCTGTCCTCTGGTTCTAATCGGTGCAGAAGGACGACCAATCACTAGATTAGGTGGATGCTTCTTAGTCCATCGATAGCTTGACTCTGGATTGTCTGGTTCGGTCGGAATAATAGTAGCAGCATGATCTGCATCTACTTTAATATTTGAGTCAGGAGCATCTAGATCAGCTCGATCTGAAGAAGCTTCAATGGCCTGATCCGGTCTGTCTGGCACTTCTGGTTCTGGTGGATTGTCTCTTGACCTGTTAGCTACAATCTCATCATCACTGTTAGCTTCGAGATGGATACTTTCCATCTGATTTTGAATTGAATCTTTGTTGCCCTCAACACATAATGATTCATCAAAAACTATATGAACAGATTCTTCTACAGTTAAAGTTCGATTATTAAACACTCGATAAGCTTTGCTAATTGATGAATATCCTAAGAATATACCATTATCTGACTTAGCTTCAAATGCTGTAAGATGACTCTTACCATTGTTGTGAACGAAGCATTTACAGCCAAATACATGAAAGTGAGAAACAGATGGTCTGTTACCAGTCCATATTTCATATGGAGTGAGATTCAGCTTCTTGTTAATCATAGATCGGTTTTGAGTGTAGCAAGCAGTATTTACAGCTTCTGCCCAGAACTTTTGAGAGATTCCAGAATCAGCAAGCATTGTTCTTGCTGCTTCCTTGAGCGTTCTGTTTCTTCGTTCTGCAACTCCATTCTGTTGAGGAGTTCTGGCGGCTGAAAACTCATGCTTGATTCCATGATCTTCTAGAAAGGATTCAAGATTCTGATTTGAAAACTCAGTGCCTTTGTCACTTCGAATCCTGTCTATGCTGGATGATTTCTCGTTCTGAGTGCGTTTCAGCAGCTTGATCAACTTCGGACCGGTCTGATCTTTACTGCTCAGAAATATAGTCCATGTAAAGCGTGAATAATCATCAATAACAACAAGAGTATACCGCATTCCCCCTAAACTTGTTATTGGTATAGGACCAAACAAGTCCATATGCAGTAATTCTAAACAGCGGGAGGAGGATTTGGCATTCTTGTTTTTGAAGGATGATCTGATCTGTTTGCCCATTTGGCAAGCTTCGCAGATCTTATCCTTAGCAAAGTCGATCTTGGGCAGACCGATAACTAAATCATGTTTACACAGGCTAGCAATGGTCTTAAAGTTGATATGATTCAAGCGCTTATGCCATAGCCAGTGTTTATTATCATTGTTAGCGATGAAGCAAGTAGGATTATTAGGTTGAGCATGATTCCAGTTAATCTTATATGTGTTTCCATTCCTGATTCCTACGAGCATGGTTATACCGTCTGATGATTTAACAGTGCAAGTGTGTTTATGAAATTCTACAGCATAACCATTATCACAGAGTTGACTGATACTAATCAGATTATAGCACAGATTTTCAACTAACAGCACATCATTGATAATAATGTTACCATGGACAATCTTACCCTTGCCCACGGTCTTACCCTTTGAGTTATCTCCGAAGATGATTTTGGGTCCAGTGCATTCTGTGACTTCAGACAGCAGCTTGATGTTTCCAGTCATGTGACGAGAGCACCCGCTGTCCAAGTACCAATCTGATGCGAGATTCTTCTGTACCTGTCATCACACATATTTATTGTTGGTACCCAATCCTATTTGGGTCCAGAACGGATTAGCCCTTTGGGAACCCACACCTGTATCAGCTTTAGTGGCTTGTGTGTGTAGGGTGTGCTATGTGCTGGTCTGTTTCGATGTTGTGTGTGATAATGTGTGCGCTGTGAAAACCTTTGATTTTCATAAGGTAGTCTATATCTTCGTTGAATTGGTTTTGAGTTATAGTAATTGTATTGTCTTCCTTGCCTTCGATCTTGCATTTTTGAATTTGGTCTCACAAACACAAATCTTGCTGGTGCCTTATCGTTGGCTTGGTCGACATAACCAATCCCTTTTCTCAAATTTTGATTTACGTAAGAGACTCCTGTTTGAATCTTAGGTGCTTCAGTTTCATATACTGTGCTGGATTTAACAAATGTCATTTGTTTGACTTGATTCTTTACCAGCAACAGCTCAGACTCATCTTTGGTGCATTCTTTGGTGTCAAAGCCTATGCCGGTGAAATCACCGACATTTCTTTGAGCTTCTTGTAATTCTTCCAATGATGTTCTGGATTTTGTCCATGTTTTGAATATATGTGAGAGCTTAGCATTTTGTGTGCTAATTCTCTTATTTTCTTCATGGAGCTGATCATAAGAGATTTTCAGCTTATTCAGCTCGATCTGGAGATTTTTGCACTCACCCTGCTCAGAGCAGCTTGGTTTGTTGTGCTCATCCATTTGAGTACTGATTTTGGCTTTATTCTTCTCAAATGATTCAGCTAAGATCCTATAATCATTTGCCATGTCTTGCAGTGCGGACATGAGCTCTTCTCGTGTAAAATCATTTGATTCAAATTCAAATACCTCATCTGTCTGACTCATTTCTTCATCTGCCATCAGACATTGAACCTCTTCTTCGCTTTCGCTGGAAGAATATTCAGAGCTGTCTGAATCGGAATCAGTCTGAGCCCATTTGCTGTTTCCTTCCTCAGCAACTAAGACTTTTTGGGATTTTCCATGATTCTTGCGGTCTTTGTGGTGCTTCTTCTTTCTATCATCACGATGCTTCTCTTTCCTTTCTTCTTTCTTCGGTCTGGTGCAATCTGCAATAAAGTGTCCGGTCTTACCACAATTGTAGCAAGCCTGATCGTTAACAGTATCATCTTTTCTTGATTTATACTGATGAGAGGGTTTGAAGTTCCTCTTATTTTTAGACATAAATTTACCGAATTTCTTTATAAATAATGACATAGCATCGTTACTCATCTGTTTAGCAGATCGGTCTGATGTTGAAGCGATCTGGTCTGGGATGGCTGCCAGGGCCTTGTTGGGTTGAGAGATGAATGGCTCTGCTTCACCTCTGCTTATTATTCAAACTCATAGGCCTTGAGGTCTGCAAACAGATCATGAAGTTCAACCTTGTTAAGGTCTTTTGATTCCCTCATGGCAATGGTCTTTACATCCCATTCCTTTGGCAGAGCTCTCATTACTTTCAGAGCGATCTCTCTGTTAGAATATTCCTTCCCCAGACCATTCAGTTCATTTATGATGCTGGTGACTCTTTCATCAAACTCATTTAGAGTTTCACCACTTTTCATCTTTATGCTCTCAAATCTTTGAAGAGCCACAGTTAACTTGTTTTCTTTGGTCTGGTCGTTGCCTTCACATAGCTGTGCTATCTTCTCCCAAATTTCTTTGGCAGTAGAGCACATTTTGATTTTGCTGAACATGTTCTTGTCCAAAGTTTTGAACAAGATGTCTTTGGCCACATTGTCGAGGTTTGCTTTCTTTCTATCCTCATTCGTCCAGAGGGATCTGTCTTTTTCTACCATTTGTGGTTCTCCACTGGTAGTGGCGACTGCTGTATTTATTTTTAGGATCTTCATTGGTCCATCGGTGATGACGAACCACATGTCGTCATCCTGAGCTGCCAGGTGAGCTTGCATTCTGATTCTCCAGTCATCATAATCTTCTTTTGAGAACATGGGGATTTTGTTGAATGATGCCATCAGCTTAATATTCTTTGTGCTGATTAAGATGACCTGCTCTGATACCACTTGTTAGGATCGGTCCGGAGTGTTTAGAGGGGGGGGGGGGGGGGGGGGGTGAATGAACACTCCTTACAAAATTTATCCCTTGTGATTTCTTTCTGATTAGTGAAGGAAATCTGTTACTTAATCAACTCTTTGAACAGAACAGACCACTAATAAGTAAGTGCGGAAACGGTCTGCTCTTGTATAAGTAAGAACAGCTCGATGGCTAAGTGCAGAATGATAAGACACAGGATATGTTTCTGGAAGTTCGAAGGTGGTGTAATCCTTCTACGTCTCCCCTTCTTCCAATTAAGGAAGGTTTATACTAGAAGACTTTGATTTATACAATCCTGTTGTACAAACCCGATTCAGGCTGGATTTACCTCACTACCAGTCTGAAACTCCTAGTCACTCAACCTGCTCAGACACACTCTGTCTGACAGTTACAATATGTTGCTCACTTCTATTTTTCAATACACAATGCGCACAGTGATCCTACAATGATCAAATGTTACAAAGTAATTGCGCTTAAATGAATAACTTCAGCTCGAAAGCTTCTGTACTTTGTAAGCGTGTGCTGTTTAGCTTTCTTGTATATTTTTCAATTGATCAGCGTGAGTTGTAGAGTCGAGAGTCTTTTGCATCTGTTTGTTGCATCCTTTTATAGTTGAAGGTGGCAACGGCATTGTTTCCCTTAATGTGCAGCTATGACTCTTTTTAGACTCTGAGAAAGCTACAGTCTTCTTCTTCAGGATACTTGCCGTTCTGGTATATGCTTTCGGCGACCGTCAGGTAAGCTCTTCTTTGTCTTCTTACCTATTATGGCAATCTTCAGTCTTTGGTCCTTTGTAGCATTAATTGCAGCATTAAATGCTGCAATAAATATCCGTTGATGATTCGGACTGAGGAGCCATCCTTTATGTATCCTTGACTGCTCTGATCTGATAAAGGTTGAGATCGATCTGAAGCATCGATCTTGTCATTCTGGAAACCATCGATCCGGTCTGATATGTACTATTCTTTATCAGTTTGCTCTGATATGTCCGATCGATATGGTATGCCTAGTTTCCATCGATCCGGTCTGAAATGCTTTGCCATCTTGCTCTGTTGAGTCCGATTGATCTGGTCAATCTGATTTCTATCGATCCGGTCTGAACTGTTTTGTCATCTTTAAAATCTCATCGATAAGGTCAGGAACTAACAAATCGGATGAAGACATCCACTGGATAGATACCAACCGGATGAAGACATCAACTGGATAGATACCAACCGGACAAGCTATCAACTGATAAAGACACTAACCGGATGAAGTCATCAACTGGTATGAAGACATCAACCGGATAAAGACATCAACCGGATGAAGACATCAACTGGATGAAGTTATCAACTGGTAAAGACATCAACCGGATGAAGACATCAACCGGGTGAAGACATAAACTGGATAACTATCAACTGCAAAGTCTCTCACTGAACAAGGACATCAACTGGTCTTAAGAGGATGAACGACCAGTTGAACAAAGAAACCAGCAGAAGTCTAAGCAACAAGACAAAGTAAGTACAACATTCTCTGACAAAGGTACAACAGAGCGGCGCACCCTGATATATCTCCGCCACCATTACCGTCAGAGTGAAAAGAGCCGTTGTTTTACAAAATAGGAAAGAAGACAACAGGTATTTGGAAAGCTAATCCATTCCATATACAAAAAGGCTACCGTTGGACAACCAAACCTATAAATACGTCCAAGCAGAGAATGAAGAAGTGCTGAGCAACTTTCAAACTAAGAGAAATACTTCAAAGCAAGAAAGCTATACGACTGATATTTCAAACGTTCAGCAAAGAGCAGACAAACCGCAAAACTGAATCTGTGACAGATTATTTTCAATTGAAGTCTGCTGCTTAGAAACTCTCAAAGCTAGAAAGTTTTATTCTGTAGAGAGTGTTGTAAAATCACTTGTATCCAAAAGATAAGAAGAGTGTGATTGCTAGGAGTTTAGGCCAAGTGTGTTAGTGCCTAAGGAGGTTGTATACTGTAAAGTGTAAACCAAGTCTTCTAGTGAATCCTTCCTGCAAAGGAAGAAGGGGAGACGTAGAAGCGTTGTGCTTCGAACTTCCAGAAACAACTCTTGTATTATTCGTTTATTGCTTTATTACTTCAGTTTTATTCCTCACAAGTTTTGTAGACGTCTTCCGCACTATAATAAGTGTCTACTGACTTGCCTGTCATTGAGAAGCAACTGTAACACTTAACAGTTTACAGTTAACCAAGAAAAAGAAATCGAAATTATATCTAGTGTTTATTCAACCCCCCCTTCTAAACACTACCCCGATCCCAACAGTTCTTCTCAAGTACTTCAGGATATTCTTGACTGCAATACAGTGAATTTCACCTGGATCAACCTGATATCTGCTCGTCATGCTCAAAGCATACGAGACATCGGGACGAGTACATATCATGGCATACATGATAGATCCAATAGCTGATGCATATGGAATCTTACTCATGCGTTGTCTCTCATATGGTGTTGAAGGACACTGATCCTTCGAAAGATGTATCCCATGTGTCATAGGCACGAATCCTTTCTTTGATTCTTGCATGCTAAACCGTTTTAGCAGTTTGTCTATGTATGTACTTTGACTTAGGCCAAGTAATCTTCTTGATCTATCTCTATAGATCTTGATACCTAATACATAGGTGGCTTCACCCAAGTCTTTCATAGAAAAGCAATTCCCTAGCCAAATCTTTACAGATTGTAAGGCAGGGATATCATTCCCAATTAGAAGCATGCCATCTACATACAATATTAGGAAGATAATTATGCTCCCACTGACCTTCTTGTAGACACAAAGTTCATCTACGTTTTTGATGAAACCAAACTCTTTGACTGCATCATCAAAAAGAAGATTCCAACTCCGAGAAGCTTGCTTCAATCCATAAATGGATCGTTGTAGCTTGCATATCTTTCCAGCATCCTTTGGATCGACAAAACCCTCAGGTTATGTCATGTACACATCCTCAAGTAAATTTCCATTAAGAAAAGCTGTTTTGACATCCATCTGCCAGATTTCATAGTCATGAAATGCAGCTATTGCAAGTAAGATCCTAATGGATTTAACCATGGCAACTGGTGAAGTCAATACCATGAATTTGTTTGAAACCTTTAGCAACGAGCCGACCTTTAAAGGTTTGTACCTTACCATCCATGTCGGTCTTCTTCTTGAAAATCCATTTGCACCCTATGGGTCTTACCCCTTCAGGCGGGTCAACCAAAGTCCATACATGGTTTGCATACATGGATTCCATTTCAGATTTCATGGCTTCTTGCCATTTCTCAGAATCAGTGCCCATTATAACTTCTTGATAAGATGACGGTTCATCCTCATCAATAAGTAGTAAGTCACATTGTTGAGTCACAAGAAATCCATATCTGTGTGGCTCACGGTGTTCTCTTACAGACCTACGCTGGGCTTGTGTCTCTTGAGCAGGCATTTCATCAACAACAGCTTGTGGTGTCTGCTCTGTTTCCATCTCAATATCATGTTCAATGTTTTCTTGTGGTTGAACTTCACTAAGTTCTATTTGTCTCCCACTGGTTCTTCTTTAAATAAATTCTCCTTCAAGAAAGACACGTCCGAGCAACAACTACTTTGTTCTCGGTGGGATAATAGAAATAGTATCATTTCGTTTCCTTAGGATACCCCACAAATAAACACTTATCAGATTTGGGTCCAAGTTTATTGGAGGCGTGAAGTCTTACGTAAGCCTCACAACCCCAAATCTTCATAAAAGACATACTAGGACGCTTCTTAGTCCATATCTCATATGGTATCTTTTCTACTGATTTAGATGGAACACGGTTCAGTATAAATATTGTTGTTTCTAAAGCATGTCCCCAAAAGGAAGTCGGGAGATCTGCATGACTCATCATTGATCGAACCATGTCCAACAAAGTTCGATTCCTCCTTTCGGATACACCATTCCATTGTGGAGTATACGGAGGTGTGAGTTGTGGGACTATCCCACACTCCTTTAGATAGTCATGAAACTCTTGGCTTATGTATTCGCCTCCTCGATCTGATCGGAGGGTTTTGATACTTTTGCCAAGCTGGTTTTGTACTTCATTCTTGAAATCCTTGAACTTTTCAAAGGTTTCATGTTTCTGTTTCATTAGGTACATATACCCATATCTACTGAAGTCATCAGTAAATGTAACGCAGTATTGAAAACCACCTCTAGCTTGTGTGCTTATTGGTCCACATACATCACTATGTATGAGACTCAATAAATCATTTGTCCTTTCAACATGTCCCTTGAAAGGAGCTTTAGTCATCTTGACCATTAAACAAGATTCACATGTTTCATAGGATTCAAAATCAAATGAATCTAATACCCCATCCTTATGAAGTTTTGATATGTGGTGTGCGCTTATCGTGAACGCCCAAATTAACCCAACTCAATCCTCAAGATTGATAACAATAATGTAGTAGCGTGAGTAGGGATTGATCCCACGAGGAGGTGTGAATCTTTGTGTTAATGAAAATCAAAATCAAAACAATAAAAGATGGAGTTGTGAAGTTGAATTATACTAATTAAAATTAAAAACAAAGATTAACTAATGAAAGCGACTCTTGGTATCAGTCGACTCTACCTTGGAATTATCATCTATTTCATCGATTCACAAAAGACTCAATTTTTCTTGAATATTCATCAAATGAAAATCTTATTCCTCCCTTAT
This sequence comes from Haberlea rhodopensis, assembly GCA_907163345.1. Classification (NCBI taxonomy): domain Eukaryota; kingdom Viridiplantae; phylum Streptophyta; class Magnoliopsida; order Lamiales; family Gesneriaceae; genus Haberlea; species Haberlea rhodopensis. The sequence goes on along the minus strand of CAJQUN010000065.1, from coordinate 1,362,041 downwards.
CTTAATCGTAGTCAATAGAAAACAACATTCAATTCAACTCTTATCAAATATTTAACCAAAACTACAGCCGTTAAGATTAAATCAATGATAGTTTCAAAACTAGTAAGTTTGATGAATCTAATCAATAAAAACTACAGCCGTTAGAATTAATCATCCAATCGTTTTTCCTAAGAATTTAATAACACCAACAGCAGGCAATTATCAATCTTAGTTGCTTCGTAAATTAGAGGGATCAAACGATTCCGTATTTGATATCTAATTTAGCGTTAGATTTCATGCAAGTTATTAGGTTGTCAATCCAATAAACAAACACAACAATCATATCAATAAAATCTGAAAAACTCTTGATACTCAATAAAATTGATAATTAAAGCGTAAGAATCTCCCCAATATAAATAAAATCCAAGGATTTGTCTTCATCAACCAAGAATTAAAACTAGATAGACATAATCTAAGATAAATCAATAAATAAAAACAAAGGAAAGAAAACTAATCCGATCTCCGCTCGTAGGTGTCAATCCCGTCTTCGTTTCGATCTTCGTAGCGTTCTTCAACAAAATTGAAAGAAAAAATATAAAACTATCCTAAACTACTCTACATGTTCTTTAGTCTGATTTTCGTCCATATATGTATAGGGAGGCTGATGGAGTAGGTTAGAATCCATGTGGGAAGAAAATAAATCAAGTTTTTACACTTTCCAAAACTCTTCTGGCGTAAATACGCGTAGAATGGCGTAGCTACGCCTACACACGCCGTAGCATTGGCGTAATTACGCCTGTCATCAATTTTTCTGGCGAGTTTCGTATTTGGCCATAACTTTCACATACAAACTCCAAATTTGACAAGTCAGCTGTCCACGCGAAGATAACTCAAAGTTCTACAACTTTTATATGGATCACATTTTCAAAAAGTGGCTCGAACATATAGAAATTTGAGGAGAAAGAAGCAACATGTGTCTTGGATTCCGTTTTTTATTCCTTTCTTCAACTTTACTCATTCTTTCATCATTTTAGCTTGATTTCTTCACCTTTTCCTACATTTACACAAATATACGATTAGGTAGCATATGTATCAATTTATCCATCAAAATATACCAAATCGTAGACAATTAAGCGCAATAGATGTGTCTAGTTCTAGTCACATCACCTTCCCCTGCTTTGCCTGCCTGCTGTTCTGCTCCCCTTGGAATACCCCCATACTTAGACTTTACTCGACCTCGAGTAAATCAGACAAAACTACAATATTTTTTTGCTTGGCTCATAGCATCATAACAAACTAACTTGTCCTCACTTTTATGCCTCAACAATTATAAACATGCATAGTAATGAAAGGCGGTGAAAAATTAAAGTGGAACAAGTTCAATCCATAAACATTTCGTACCCAACAAAGTAGTAAACGTGCGTGTGTGGTCATAAACAAGTGTTATATGCAAATTATAGATCCAACAAATGTAAACCTACAATAGTTCAAGTTGTACACCAACACAAGTATAAGCTCACTTGCACCCTCTTCTCCACTATCTTAGGGACTTGAAAACATGAATCAAGTAGGTCTTTATTAGCTTGTATCTTGGCCTAGGCGTTGGCTTATGAAAGAAAGGTAAGTATATATCAAGCAAGAGAGTATGATGATATGCACAATCTAAACTTCTCTCTTACATGATTTTTTTTCAAACCTTATTCATTTCTCAAGGTTTAACTCAATTCTTTTCTTCATTTGTGCCTTGGCTCCCATTGGAGTCATATTTGTATTAATTCTTTTTCAAGGCATCCCTTTTCTTTCATGCATTTAATTCTTTTGACAATGAAGTTCAAACATATAATGCAATGAATTCCTAAGTGTATGTGAATGAAACACATCATACTCCCTTCAAAGGTATGGATAGAATCACATTTAGGCTCATTAGGGAAGGATGATAAGCTAGTCAAAGAATGTCGAATGGTGGTTGTTTGTATGCTTAGCATACAACCATTCTTTTGCATTAAAGCTCAAACAGGGTACTAGTGATTGATTTTCTTTACATGTAGGCTTGAAAGGCTCAAACACATCAAAGATTGCCTATATCACTTTCATGTTTGCAAGCAATCTAGACATACGCCTCAAAGAGCATGTAGTTAAGTTCTAGCATATATTAGAGACTTCTTAAGACTATCACAAAGTTCACACAATCTTTACTAAGCTATGCACACTTCACAAGTCATGACAATAACGTGCTCAAAATATTCAACTACTAAGTTAAAGTAAAATTTTCATTAGAGTTCAAAGTGTTCCAAGGTTAACAATTCACCTATGTTCAAAAACATGCATGATCAATTAGGTTTCATCATGGGCTAGTGATTCTAAGCATGTGTTCATTACTAACTATGAGCTCAAAATTTTCAAAATTTTCGATTCTTTTTTGTATTGTTTTAAAATAAGAAAAACAATAACACACCACTAATCCCTCCCCCTTACTTAAATCTTATATTGTCCCCAATGTAAGGCAAAAATACAAGAAAAGAGAAAAGTCTAACTACTAAAGCAATAAAAATAAAAGGGAGAAAGGAAACTAACTCCCCTTGGGTTTCCTCCCAAGCAACGCCTCTGTTTAACATCGGTGGCCCGACGCCAGTCCTCTCGCTTAAGGCGATGCCTATTCGCCTTGCACCTCTTGGAGGGTTTTTGTCTTTTCACTTTGTCGCCTTCCTCCAAAGAAATCAGTTGAGGTCGATCAAGATCTACCTCATGGCATCCTTTAACTTGTTGTCCCCTATGCTCGCCTTTTGGAATCTCATTCTGGTGAGATTCTTTGTTATCCACCTCGATCTCTGTTTGTTGTTCAAGTATTGATGGCCTCAGTACCATCGTTGCTGGAGTTTCTACCTCTTTGCCACTGTCCAAGGTGATGTTGTCTTCGAAAAAATAGTCCCAAGGATCCATTTCATCACAGTATTCGTTCGCCGACTCCTCTTCCACAGCACATGATTCATCTAAGTAATCAACATAGTTCTCAGTTGGAAACATACCATTCGGAGTTGTAGGATGTACAAGTTCCTTTTCTTCTATTGGCACATGTGTCTCCTCTTCTAGCTCGGGTGGCATCAGTACCACCTTCTCCATAGTCTCATCTTCTTCATCACTCCATGATTCGAATGCAATCATGGTCTCCTTTTGTGCTGCTATCCGATCGGCCGATCTTATTAGTTGCTTCATTTGGTTACCCAAATTCTGAGTGCTAGCCGTGAATTCCTGTTGAAATTGCAAAGTACTATCATTAAGTGTTAAAACAAGATCCTCTAAAGACTCACCAGGGTTATGGTATTGAGGTTGTTGTGGCCATGGCGGGTATTGCGGTATGTATGGCGGTAGGGTGGACTTCATGTAAGGTGGATGTGGGCTCATCCATTGATTGTCATAGTTGAGATTGGGATGATCACTCCAACTTGAGTTGTATGCACTTTGTCCACTCCCTACGCCAAGTTGTTGCACAAGATACTCCAATTCGTCTAGTCGCCTATAGTCCTCCATGAAAAGATCGATTTCTCAAAAATCAACCTGTAAGCACGAACAAACAAGAGTAGCGGTGGGGGAAAAAGAAGGAGAAAGAAACAAAACAGAAAATATTAACACAAAAATATACAACGCCTCCCCGGCAACGGCGCCAAAATTTGGTGTGCGCTTATCGTGTACGCCCAAATTAACCCCACTCAATCCTCAAGATTGATAACAATAATGTAGTAGCGTGAGTAGGGATCGATCCCACGAGGAGGTGTGAATCTTTGTGTTAATGAAAATTAAAATCAAAACAATAAAAGATGGGGTTGTGAAGTTGAATTATACTAATTAAAATTAAAAACAAAGATTAACTAATGAAAGCGATTCTTGGTATCGGTCGACTCTACCTTGGAATTATCATCTATTTCATCGATTCACAAAAGACTCAATTTTTCTTGAATATTCATCAATTGAAAATCTAATTCCTCCCTTACCTTAATCGTAGTCAAATAGAAAACAACATTCAATTCAACTCTTATCAAATCTTTAACCAAAACTACAGCCGTTAAGATTAAATCAATGATAGTTTCAAAACTAGTAAGTTTGATGAATCTAATCAATAAATACTACAGCGGTTAGAATTAATCATCCAATCGTTTTTCCTAAGAATTTAATAACACCAACAGTAGGCAATTATCAATCTTAGTTGCTTCGTAAATTAGAGTGATCAAACGATTCCGTATTTGATATCTAATTTAGCGTTAGATTTCATGCAAGTTACTAGGTTGTCAATCCAATAAACAAACACAACAATCATATCAATAAAAGCAGAAAAACTCTAGCTAGACATAATCTAAGATAAAGCAATAAATAGAAACAAAGGAAAGAAAACTAATCCGATCTCCGCTCGTCGAGGTGTAAATCCCGTCTTCGTTTCGATCTTCGTAGCGTTCTTCAACAAAATTGAAAGAAAAAATATAAAACTATCCTAAACTACTCTACACTAACTATCTAGATGTTCTTTAGTCTGATTTTCGTTCATATATGTATAGGGAGGCTGATGGAGTAGGTTAGAATCCATGTGGGAAGGAAAGAATCAAGTTTTTACACTTTCCAAAACTCTTCTGGCGTAAATACGCGTAGAATGGCATATCTACGCCTACACACGCCGTAGCATTGGCGTAATTACGCCTAATAATGGCCTAATTACGTCTGTCATCAATGTTTCTGGCGAGTTTCGTATTTTGGCCATAACTTTCACATACAAACTCCGAATTCGACGAGTCAGCTGTCCACGCAAAGATAACTCAAAGTTCTACAACGTTTATATGGACCACAATTCCAAAAAGTGGCTCGAACATATAGAAAGTTGAGGAGAAAGAAGCAACATGTGTTGGATTCTGTTTTTTTCCTCCTTTCTTCAACTTTACTCTTTCTTTCATCATTTTAGCTTGATTTCTTCACCTTTTCCTACATTTACACAAATATATGATTAGGTAGCATATGTATCAATTTATCCATCAAAATATACCAAATCGTAGACAATTAAGCGCAATAGATGTGTCTATTTCTAGTCACATCAATATGCAATTCTCGTTTATATGGCCCAAGCGACAATGCCAGAGATAAGTTGGATTTAAATCATTATTCTTAATCCTTTTAGTATTTATGTTATAGACAGGCATATCTAGATTTAAAGCATAAAGACCATTAATCAATTATGCACTAGCATAAAACATATCATTCAAATAAATGGAGCAACACTTGTCCTTTATAATAAATGAAAAACCAATCTTGTCCAAACAAGAATTGAAATAATGTTTATAGTAATAGATGGCACAAAATAACAGTCTTGTAAATCTAATAATAAACCAGAAGGCAAAGTTAAACAATAATCTCCTATAGCTAATGCAGTAACTCTTGCTCCATTCCCACTCGGAGATCAACCTCGCATTTCGCCAACAACCTACTCTTTTTGAGATCCTGCACATTAACACAAATGTGAGAACCACATCCAGTATCTAATACCCATGATGAAGAAGTAGATAAATTGACTTCTATAACAAAAAATACCTGAAGCGGAAGTCACACTTCCTTTTGTCTTCTTAAGATCTTCCAGATATAATTTGCAGTTCCTCTTCCAATGACCGGTCTCACCACAATGGAAGCAGTTCCCTTCCTTAGCCACTCCTCCCTTTGGCTTGAGTTGTGATATCCCCGAAATAATTGATTGCGGTTTGGGCATTAATTGTGTTTATATGATTATTTATGGTGGTAATTAATTATATGCTGGAATTAATTATCATATGGGAAATGCATGGTCACATGGAAAGAGTGACCCGGGAGTGCATTTCAGGGTACATGTTGGGCATGTTGGGAGAATTGAATATTAGCATGATTTATTTGTTATGGTTATCAATTAAATGGAAAGCATGAGTTTAATTGTGATTTTGGTGCCATGTTTTAAAATACCATGTTGGGATATTTTTATAAATCATGATTAATAGTGGATGTGCAAATTTAATTAATTCTCAAATAACCCACTAATACCCCCCAACCCCACTTCAACCATCACTCTTCCTTTTCCCCAAAATCATCCCTCCAAACCCTCATTTCTTCATATTTTCGTTTTTGGCTAAAAGTGGTGGGGAAAATCCTTGCAAAAAGCTTGTTGGTGGAAATCTTTGTGAGATTTAGAGTCCCCAAGAGGTATGGATACATCCTTGGTAATTTTATAGTGTTTGGTTTAGTTTTGAAATGGTTTTGAATGATTTTGAAATGGGTTTGTTGTGGGTTGGTGTTGTTTTGGTTGAGGGTTGGATTTATGGTAGTTTTGAGGTTTTTGGAGGTTTATGATGTTATTTTTGTTGTGGGTTTGATGGTTTAAATTTTGGTATGGTTTGGTTTTGGTGTGCATTAATGGTGGAAATCGCGAGTCTGTGCGAGGCGATCGACCGCCTGAAATGAGGCGACCGATCGCCAATGGGCAGTACCAAAATCACAGAGTAGGCGATCGATCGCCTGAAATGGCGCGATCGATCGCCGAGGGGCAGTGTCAAAATATGAGGTAGGCGATCGATCGCCATGTTTGGCGCGATCGATCGCCGTGAAGCAAAAATTCAAGCGATCGATCGCCTCAGCGAAGCGATCGATCGCCAGCAGTGAAATTTTGGCAAATGAATTCTTTTGACGAATTTTTTGTATTTGACTATTATTTGGCTTCTAATATGGGGTTGTGTGATTGTGTAGAACCATCCCAGGTAGCGACGCAACCAAGGAAGTGAAGCCATATCAATTCCACTTTTGGAAAGGTACGTAGAAGACGTGCGGGCACCCAACGGTACATGTATCTAATATACTCATTGTTTATGCATTGTGGATGCGAGTATATGTGGAATTATGCATTGTGGATGCAAATACATGTCGAATTATGCATGATGATTGTATATGCATATGATGGTTATTGGTGCACATCCCATGAGTCGTGGTCATCCCTTGATGATTTTAATGCTTGCCGCAATTTGAATTGTTGCCGCTAAATGTGAAGCGAGGGGTGGGAGCGCCGCATGTCACATTTGAGCGTGGTTATCATATAGGGCGAGGAAAGAATATTTGCCGCTCAATGTGAAGCGAGGGGTGGGAGCGCCGCATGTCCATTGAAGCGAGGTTATTCTATGCCGCCTATATGTAAATGAGCGAGGGGCATTAAAATACATTGTGATGAACAGACTAGGGATTGGTGATTGGTATTTGGTGATGATAAAATGGTATTATGTCATGACATGTGTAGACCATTAAATAATCTATTGATTATACTCATGAGTTATGGTACAGGGACAACCAAACTGGAAGCGTTTAAAATGCATGGGAAAAACAGGAAGTGTTTTATTGTGATTTATGCATTTACGCCTTATATTCATATTGTGTTGAATATGAATGATATTATTGCTCATGTTTGGGGGTTGTCCTTGTAGGTACACTTTTGGCATGATAAGAAGGGCTAAGGCGGGTTGAGGCGGTGAGCTTGATAAGAACACTTTTGGGAAAAGAAGGACATGATTACTTTTCTATAGTGTCTACTCTAGGAGTCGGGTAAAGCTATAGTTGATAACATTCATTTTGATTTGGAAATGTAATCAATCCATTGATAGTCCTTGAATTGGCATGTAACTCTTAAGGCTCATAGTCTCAACACGATTATTCTACTCTGATAATTTATATTAGCTCTAATTATGCCCTTAATCCGCACTTAAGGAACTAGGGTCCTTACATTAGTGGTATCAGAGCAGTGGTTAGAGAACCCGGGAACGAGTGAAGGGTAGCCTTAGCATGATTGGCTAGGTGCTTACATTTGAAGCATGTTTATGCATGTGGTGCATATTGTTGTATATATGGTTATACTAACATGCTTATTATCATTCCTGTTATCTAACGGCATAACATATATATTTGTTTTGGAATTGTTGTTAACATTTGTGTTACAGCATGGCTGCTATGAACGCGGGGAACCTTAATGAAGAGGTTGGTGATGTTGGGAGCGTGAACGCTAGTATTGGTCAGGAAAACCCTCTACCCCCACCAGCTGTAGGCATGGAACCAGTGGCTCAGTTATTACTACCTGGTGAGATCAGCTTGACTCAGTTTCTGTCTTACCACCCACCCCGGTTTGAGGGGACAGAATCAGGAGAGGAGGCTGAGGAGTGGCTAGAAAGGCTTGAACAGATATTTGTATCGGCTCCTTGTGCTGTTACAGCATGGCTGAGGCTGGCGGAGTTCCAGTTGGCAAAGAAACCTTTAATGTGGTGGAGGAGCACGGTAATGGAACTGAGAGCACATGGTGCAGTGATCGATTGGACACTCTTCAGAACCCGGTTTCTGAACCGGTACTTCTCTGCGGCAGCAAGACAGACGAAGGAAGACGAGTTTGCGAGCTTGAAACTAGGGAACATGTCAGTGTCAGACTATGCCATGCATTATTCCTCGTTGCTGAGGTATGTTCCACACATTGCCACCAGTGGACATGCAAAGATGAGGAACTTTATGAAGGGGTTACGACCGGAACTTTTTGACCGGGTTATCACCAATAACCCCACTTCCTTTGACGATGCTCTCACGAGAGCAGAGCTTGCGGAGATTAGAGTTGGAGCCTATCCTAGTGCTATACCCCCATAAGTGCCACAACAGAGGCAAGCTACTGATAGCTTGAGGCCCCGAGGAGAGCCATTTAAACCTCGTGGTGCCTCTTCATCCTCACGGTTCAGTGGAAAGAAATCTTATGGTCAGAAGCAAGAGAACAAGAAGAACAATTGGTCGGCCAACCGAGGGCCTGTGCAAGGGAATAGATCGGGGGAGCCAAGGTGCGACAATTGTGGAGGGCCACATTCTTCGAGTAAGTGCCCTGCCTGTTATAGTTGTGGTAAGATGGGTCACATCTCTCGGTATTGCCCCACTCGGGGAGGACAGTCAGATTTTCAAGGGAATAGACCGAGATTTGAGGACAGGACAGTGCACCAGAGGCAGCAGTTTGTGCCTCGACCATCGGGAGGTCAGACGGTGGGACCGTCCCAGGGACAAGTGTATGCGCTGACTAGAGAGCAGGCCCATGCAGCCCCGGAGGAGGTGATCGCCGATACGTGTCATTTATTTACGTACCCTGCTTTTATTTTGATAGATACAGGTGCCTCCCACTCTTTTGTATCTGTGGGCTTTGTGGAAAGACACCATATGCACACGTCTTCTCTACCCACGCCTCTCATGGTCTCGACACCCACTGAAAGAAATGTCGTTGCCGATCAGTTTCTTGCAGATTGCCTCATTTATTTTGAGGGCAACGAGTTGAAGGCATATTTGATTGTATTGGGCATGTCAGACTTCGACTGCATCATGGGTATTGATATTCTGAACAGATATCAGGCAGTGGTAGATTGCCGGCAGAGAATAATAAGGTTCAGATCTGATTTGGGTATACAGTGGACTTTTATGGCAACGGTTCTCGTGCGAAGATTCCGTTGATTTCAGCAATCAAGATGTCTCAGTTGTTGGAACGTGGCCACACGGGCTATCTCATCTATGCCGTGGACACGTCTGAGAAGAATAAAGAATTGAGAGTTGAGGATGTACCAGTGGTAGCAGAATTTGCTAATGTATTCCTAGAGGAGACCCCAGGATTTCCACCGGCTAGAGAAGTTGAGTTTGGGATCGAGTTGTTACCGGGGACATCCGCTATCTCTCGTGCACCTTACAGGATGGCACCGGCAGAGTTGAGAGAGTTGAAGGAACAGTTACAGGATCTCCTTGACAAGGGATATATACGCCCGAGCGTATCTCCATGGGGCGAACCGGTTCTCTTTGTAAAGAAGAAGGATGGTACGATGCGGTTGTGCATCGATTACCGGCAACTGAATAAGGCCACAGTGAAGAACAAGTATCCTCTCCCAAGGATTGATGATTTGTTTGATCAGTTGCAAGGTACCAGGTTATATAGCAAGATTGATTTGAGATCCGGGTACCATCAGATTCGAGTCAGAGAGGAGGATGTGCAGAAGACAGCATTTCGGACTCGGTATGGACACTACGAGTTCTTAGTGATGCCGTTCGGTGTGACGAACGCCCCGGCTGTCTTTATGAGCTTGATGAATCGGGTTTTCCAACCCTATCTTGATCCGTTCGTCATTGTATTCATCGACGACATTCTCATCTACTCCCGGAGCGAGGAAGAGCACGTGAAACACTTGAGGACAGTGCTCCAGATTCTCAGAGATCATCAGTTGTATGCCAAGCTCAGCAAGTGTGAATTTTGGTTGAGCAGTGTAGTGTTTCTGGGGCATGTCATATCGAGCAGCGGGATATCTGTGGATCCCAGGAAGATTGAAGCTGTGATGGAGTGGGCTACACCCACTTCTGTGCCTGAGATACGGAGCTTCCTTGGTTTGGCCGGTTATTATCGACGCTTTGTCGAGGGATTTTCGAAGATCGCCAAGCTGTTGACACAGTTGACCCAGAAGGGAGTACCATTATTTTGGTCAGAAGCTTGTGAGGAGAGCTTCCAGGAGTTGAAGCACCGTTTGACGACGGGACCAGTATTGGTGATTCCTACAGAAAACTTCAGATTTGTTTTGTATACCGATGCATCACTTCAGGGCCTTGGGTGTGTACTGATGCAAGATAAGCATGTGGTAGCTTATGCATCGAGGCAGTTGAAGCCGCATGAGACTAGATACCCAGTCCATGACTTGGAATTGGCGGCTATCATCTTCGCCCTGAAGATTTGGAGACATTACTTGTATGGTACTTCGTTTACCATTTACACGGATCACAAGAGCCTCAAGTTTTTATTCACTCAGGCGGAGCTGAACATGAGGCAGAGGAGGTGGATGGACTTACTCAAGGACTATGATTGTGAGATTGAGTACCATCCCGGAAAAGCGAATTTGACAGCAGACGCTTTGAGCCGGAAAGTGAGGAGTACTGCTGAGGATGTCATCCATTTGTGATCGCTTTTATTTTAAACAGTTATTTCAATGTAGCGATTCTCTACCGCAAGTGCACGGTGTCAAGTTTTAATATAATGGTTTAAGAGTAAAGAGTGTCGTACCCACAGGGACTAGTAGCAATTACCACGATCGATTAGAATTTCTATATTTAACCTACGATTATGGAATGATTATCAAACTAAATTGACTTAAGCACAACAGTTAACCTAACCAACAGTGATGGATAATTGAAGAGAATTTATAAACAAATTATCAAGACGTCGGTTCACCCATGTAATCCCCCAAAAGTTGTCTTTTAATTAAGATTCAATGTTCTATGTTCTAGGGTGACGAGTTTTCCTATTTCATTCGTTATACCTTGGTCCGGTTATAACAAGTCTAGCATTAATCTACAATAAATCACTCCCGTGTCTTTATTGAATGATCAATACCGAAAAACGCATTGTGAAAACTACTAGCCTTCGATTTTGGTAAATCTATTGCTATCACACGTGTGCTAGATTTTACTTGGTCCGTCTCAACCTAAAACCCACGGCCTAATTTACTACGTCGTATCGTAATCTCCTATGGTCAATTCAATTACGATTACCAATATCATGCAAAAGGTAGCTAATCTTTGACAAGCATTAAAAACATAAATTATGCGCAAAGATCATAGAAATTAAATCAAAACCGTTAATTAACTCAAGGGTTCAAACATGGGATCCCCTATGTCTTGACAAATATTCTAGCCAACAACCATAATCAAATTATAATGTAAAAACATGTCTTTAAACAAATTTAACATCACAATCTGAAATAAAAATAATCAAGTTCAGAAATACTAAGATAACGAGGTTGTCGCTCCGTGCGTCGCTCCGTTCTTTCGTTCCTTGCGTTGCTCTTGCTCTTCAATGATTTGTGGTGGTGCTTTGGATGGAGGAGAGGCTGCTAGGTCTGTGTAAAAGTTGGCAAAAGTCCCACAAAATGTTTGAAAATCTTCTATAAATAGTGTGGAGCAGTTTTGCAAAGTTTGGACACAAAATCACCAAGTAGGAAACAAATCTCAATTTTTCAGGGTTTGGCGATCGATCTTCGTCAGCTCGCGATCGATCTTCGTCAGCTCGCGATCGATCTTCAATCTCTACTGGACGTGATACCCAAATTAAACAAATCCGTGATCGATCTTCGTCATTCGCCGATCGATCGCGGAAATCTGGCGATCGATCTTCGTCATTGCCGATCGATCTCGGACCTCAAATCTCCAATCTTGCGATTTGGTCCCTCCTTTTCCAGATTTGCTCAGTTTGGTCCTTTTTCAGCATTTTTAAGCCCATTTCATCCAGTTTTATGCATTTGAACCTAGATTCCTGACATATACAAATATATACCAAAACGTGTAATATTTTCTAGGAATCACTACAAAAACACCCCTAATCATATATCAAATTAAGTGTAAAAATCACACTTATCAACTCCCCCAAACTTAAGCTTGATCGTCTCGAGCAAGAAATAAAATCAAACAGTAGAGTTCAATATTTGAAGATTTAACTAAACCAATTTGTAGTCAATCATGTAGCTCAGACATCTCACTTACAGACGAACCAGAATAAATCAGAAAGTTTAACAAGTTGTGTTTTCTCCTAGATCAAGCAACACGTCGCCAAATTAGAACGTGGGTGTGTGCTATTGTCACTTTCAAGTTTCATGCAATTTCATAGATCAAATCATGCTAGTCAATGAAAAGTAAGATTATCGTTGATCACCCCTTAGTCCTATTTTCAAACAGCTTCTCCACTAATGTAGTCACTCCCTAGACTTGGATCAATAGGTCTTTTTAAGATTGTAGTGTTAGGCCTAGGTGGTGGCTTCAAAGAAAGATAGGATAGCACAAAGAAGAGAGTATAAGCATGTAATGTTCATAGTTCTAGCACAAAAAAAATGAGCTTCTCTTCTTTTTCTTTTAGCCTTGGCCACTTTGGGTCTTATTTAATCACTTTTTCTCAAGGCTTTATCTATCTTTTTCTTTACTCATTCATCATTTTTTTTTTCAATAATAAGTTCATCCAAATGTAGCAATTCATGTGCATCCAATGAGAATCATTATACTCCCTTTGGGTAAGGATAATTTTTTTCATTTAGGCTCATAAAGGTGGGTATAATGAGTTTGCCAAAAAATTGTTGAATGGGGGCTAATTTCCATTCTTATTCATTTAAGCTCAAAGGGGGACACTAGAGATTGATAAATACATGGTAAGCTTGAAAGGCTCAAACGGTCCAATGATCGCCTAGATCATTTCCAAGTCGAGTTTATAACTATAAAATTTCGCCTCAAAGTGTCATCATCAAATAGTTTCTAAGGTACTCTAAGATGCTCAAAAACGATTCATTAAGTTCACAAAAACTTTTCACTACTACAAGTGCAATTCACAAGATTATTACTCAAATGTGCTCAAACTATTCCTCATCTTTGACATGCTACTCAAAACAAGATATTCACAAACAAGTCTTACAATCATCAAAACTCAAGTTGACATGCATAGTGAGACTAATATCATCATTGAATAGAGACCACTACTATGATTTATTCTTATCTTACTAGTTGAACTCATTTTCAAGAAAATTTTTGTTGGTGCTCCAGAAACGATCAATTTCCAAATAAGAAGCATGACACAGTAATGCACTCCCCCAAACTTAATTCATGCATTGTCCTCAATGTACTAAGCACGGAAAATAGGACAAAACATTTACCGTTGACAACGATCGTCAGTGATCGTTGTCCAATTCCTCATCAGCTCATGGGGCATAGTGTTGGAACACGTCACAGCACGCATGGAGTCTCACCAAAATCAAAAAAATTAAAACAAAACAAAACAAAATAAACTAAAAACAAAGCAAAGGGATAGGAAAAAGTTCTTGATTTATAGTCCCAAGCTGGACTTATTACCAACATCACTCTAACGGTCCGGAGTATGTGGATTAGTGTCATCCACGTTGCAGTGCCTTAACCACTGATCATTTACCACGTAAGTGCCTAGAATATGATCACTCACCTTAATTGCTCCATGAGCATAGACGGTAGTCACCGTGAATGGTCCAATCCATGAAGCCTTTCGCTTGCTTTGGAAAATGCGATGTGGTGGCGCTTTATGTAGTTGGACTGTCTCTCCTTTCATGAACGTCCTTTTATCATTTTTCTTCTTTGCATTCCTCGGCTGCACCATATCACAAGTCCTTACTTCTTTAGTTTCTAGCTCGGTCTTCACCTCCACCTCATTAGTACCTCGCACTACATCAACAAGCAAAGTGTCAATCACGTTAACCTTTAAATAATCATGCTCGTTGTGTGCGTGTGTCGAAGATTTAAACATATTGAATATAAATCGATCCTCTCCTACACGGAGGATCAACTTCCCTTCTTCAACATCTATGATGGCTCTTCCGGTAGCTAGGAATGGGCGCCCCAGGATCAATGGCATACTCGCGTCCTCCTCCATATCCAACACTAGAAAATCCACCGGGAAAGTGAATTGATCTATCTTGACTGGCACACCCTCAACGATTCCTAGTGGGTAGGTGATTGACTTGTCCGCCATTTGCAACACCACCCTTGTGGTCTTTGGCTCTCCCAGTCCAAGTTGCCTAAAAAGAGACAAAGGCATTAAGTTCACACTAGCACCCAAATCACATAACGATTTAATGGAAGAAATAGGCCCAATAGTGCAAGGGACAGAGAAACTCCCTGGATCTTTTAACTTGGTGGCCAATTTCTTTTGCACAATAGCACTACATTCCTCAGTCAAAAAGACAGTTCGTGCTCTCCCAATTTCTGCTTCTTAGACAACATCTTCTTTAAGAATTTAGCATAATTTGGCATGTCTCGTAAGCCATCAATAAATGGTATATCTATATGCAAATTCTTAAGCATGTCTAAAAATTTGGCAAAGTTTGAATCAACCTTTGCCCTATTAACTGCTGCAGGGAATGGGAGAGGAATGTGTACCTTTTCTTGTGGTGTGATAGGTGTAGTGTCTCTAGTGGACTTACCCTTGTTGCGTGGCTGCTCCTTCTCATCTTGTTTAATAGCTATCTTTTCAGTCTCCTTCTCATCACCAAGTTCTTTTCCACCCCTCAAGGTCACAGCATTGGCTTGCTCCCGTGGATTTTTCTCGGTGTCACTCAGCAGAGTTCCCGGTGCTCTTCCCGCTAACATATTTGCCATTTTCCCCATTTGAGTTTCCAAGTTCTTAATTGATGCATCTTGATTTTGCATCCTATTCTCCGTCATCGTCATGAACTTAGTTAGCAACTCTTCCATACTCGGCTTTGGTGGATAACCCGGTGGAGGTTGTGGATTCAAGACATTCTTTTGGTTGGACCAAGAGAAGTTCGGATGATTCCTCCACGGTTGGTTATAGTTGTTGGAGTATGAGTTACCCTGTGGTGGTCTATTTCCTACAAAATTTGCTTGTTCATTAGATAGCATAAACGGGTTACCTGCCTGACATTCCGTGCTTGGATGGTTGCCTCCACATAAATCGCACATGATCACTTGAGCTTGCATGGCTGTAATGCTCAAACTGTCCATCTTCTTGTTCAAAGCCTCCAATTGAGCTTGTATTGATGTCACTTCGTCCACTTGATGCATCCCAATTGGTCTTTTGGGCACATTCCTTTCAGACTGCCACTGGTAACTGTTGGATGCCATCTCTTCCAAGAGTGTGTAAGCTTCCTCAGGTGACTTTCTCATAATGGTACCTCCTGCTGCTGCATCAATCATAGATCTATTAGCAGAAAATAAACCATTGTAAAATATTTGTACCTGAAGCCAAATCGGAAGGCCATGATGTGGGCATCTTCGAAGTAGATCCTTGAAGCGCTCCCAAGCTTCATACAGTGTCTCCGGATCATGTTGCATGAATGTTGTGATATCATTGCGCATCTTAGCTGTCTTGGAAGGGGGAAAGTATTTTGATAGGAATGCTTGAGCCATCCCCTCCCAAGTAGTGATCGATCCTGCAGGCAATGAATTTAACCAACTCTTAGCTTTATCATTTAAAGAGAAGGGAAAGAGTCGTAACCTGATGGCGTCGTCGCTGACGCCATTGTGCTTGAATGTGTCGCATATCTCCAAAAAGTTGGAGATATGAGCATTAGGATCGTCAGTAGGCGATCCTCCGAATTGCACAGAATGTTGAATCATCTGAATTATGGCAGGCTTGATCTCGAAGTTATTAGCCTGAATCCTTGGTCTAGTGATGCTAGACATGGTGCCTTGAAAAGATGGTTGTGCATAGTCCATCATGGACCTTATAATTGGCACTTCATCATTGTGTTGCTCACCATTCCCTCGATTATTCTCAGCCATCTCCCTAGTTTCTTTCCTAAGTCTTCTGTAAGTTCGTTCAATCTCTAAGTCAAGTGGCTCTAATATAGGTCTGTCACTTCGTAGCATGCACTACAAAGAAAACTCCCTGCAAAATTCAACACAACGAAGGAACAACTGTAGTGAAATCGTATAAACCGTAATAAAAGTAAAAATAAAAATTATGGCTAAATTATAGTCAACTAATCTCCTATGATATTACTTAGACTAGTCCCCGGCAACGGCGCCAAAAACTTGATCGCTTTTATTTAAACAGTTATTTCAATGTAGCGATTCTCTACCACAAGTGCACGGTGTCAAGTTTTAATATAATGGTTTAAGAGTAAAGAGTGTCGTACCCACAGGGACTAGTAGCAATTACCACGATCGATTAGAATTTCTATATTTAACCTACGATTCTATGGAATGATTATCAAACTAAATTGACTTAAGCACAACAGTTAACCTAACCAACAGTGATGGATAATTGAAGAGAATTTATAAACGAATTATCAAGACGTCGGTTCACCCATGTAATCCCCCAAAAGTTGTCTTTTAATTAAGATTCAATGTTCTATGTTCTAGGGTGACGAGTTTTCCTATTTCATTCGTTATACCTTGGTCCGGTTATAACAAGTCTAGCATTAATCTACAATAAATCACTCCTGTGTCTTTATTGAATGATCAATACCGAAAAACGCTTTGTGAAAACTACTAGCCTTCGATTTTGGTAAATCTATTGCTATCACACGTGTGCTAGATTTTACTTGGTCCGTCTAAACCTAAAACCCACGGCCTAATTTACTACGTCGTATCGTAATCTCCTATGGTCAATTCAATTACGATTACCAATATCATGCAAAAGGTAGCTAATCTTTTACAAGCATTAAAAACATAAATTATGCGCAAAGATCATAGAAATTAAATCAAAACCGTTAATTAACTCAAGGGTTCAAACATGTCTTGACAAATATTCTATCCAACAACCATAATCAAATTATAATGTAAAAACATGTCTTTAAACAAATTTAACATCACAATCTGAAATAAAAATAATCAAGTTCAGAAATACTAAGATAACGAGGATGTCGCTCCGTGCGTCGCTCCGTTCTTTCGTTCCTTGCGTTGCTCTTGCTCTTCAATGATTTGTGGTGGTGCTTTGGATGGAGGAGAGGCTGCTAGGTCTGTGTAAAAGTTGGCAAAAGTCCCACAAAACGTCTGAAAATCTTCTATAAATAGTGTGGAGGAGTTTTGCAAAGTTTGGACACAAAATCACCAAGTAGGAAACAAATTCTCAATTTTTCAGGGTTTGGCGATCGATCTTCGTCAGCTCGTGATCGATCTTCAATCTCTACTGGACGTGATACCCAAATTAGACAAATCCGCGATCGATCTTCGTCATTTGCCGATCGATCGTGGAAATCTGGCGATCGATCTTCGTCATTGCCGATCGATCTCGGACCTCAAATCTCCAATCTTACGATTTGGTCCCTCCTTTTCCAGATTTGCTCAGTTTGGTCCTTTTTCAGCATTTTTAAGCCCATTTCATCCAGTTTTATGCATTTGAACCTAGATTCCTGACATATACAAATATATACCAAAACGTGTAATATTTTCTCACTACAAAAACACCCCTAATCATATATCAAATTAAGTGTAAAAATCACACTTATCAATTTGTCGGCTATGATGACCTCCTATTGCCATCTAGGCTATGATTTCGACATAGATGCATCACCTGTGCATGTATCGACCTTGTTAGCTGAGCCAGATATCTATGAGAACATCAAGAGAGCTCAGAAGTTAGATGATGAGGTTCAGAGATGGTTATCTTTAGTACATCTTGGTCAGCCAACGAAATTCAGAGTGGCCGATGACGGATCTTTGAGATTGGGTAACCGTTGGGTGGTTTCGAGTACGCCAGAGTTGCGTAGAGGGATCTTGGAGCGAGCTCATAGTAGCAGACTTAGCATCCACCCAGGCGGGAAGAAGATGTATAAAGATCTACGTGGTCAGTTTTAGTGGAAGAGAATGAAGTTTGATGTCGTGCTTTTGTTAAGAGGTGCTTGATCTGCCAGCAGGTTAAGGCAGAGAGACAGAGACCGGGCGGCGAGTTGAAAATCTTGGAGATACCGAAGTGGAAGTGGGAACACATTTCCATGGACTTCGTGACTCACCTGCCGAGGAGTACTTCAGGTTTTGATGCTATTTGGGTGGTTGTGGATCGATTGACTAAGGTAGCTCATTTCATCCCCTATAGCATGACTTTCACCTTTTTGAGGATGGCGCAGTTGTATATTCGAGATGTGGTGAGATTGCATGGGATCCCCATTTCCATAGTGTCGGATCGAGATCCACGATTCACATCTCATTTTTTGGAGGGTCTTCAGTCAGCCTTGGGAACTGAAGTTAGATTGAGCACTGCATATCATTCTCAGACGGATGGCCAGACCGAGCGTACTATCCAGACGCTCGAGGACATGTTGAGGGCTTGTGTATTGGAGTTCGATGTTTCTTGGCAGGATTCGGTAGCATTGGTAGAGTTCTCTTATAATAACAGCTACCAGGCGAGCATTCAAATGGCTCCTTTCGAAGCTCTTTATGGCAGACGGTGTAGATCACCCTTGTGTTGGGACGATTTGGACCGCAAATCGGTCGGAGGACCGGAACTGATCCGAGAAAAGGAAGAAAAGATAAAGATGATAAGGCATAAAATGAAAGCAGCCCAGGACAGACAGGCAGCTTATGCGAATAAACGGCGGAGACCGTTGGAATTTCAGTTGGGAGATAAGGTCTTTATGAAGATCTCGCCTTTCAGAGGCGTTGTGCGATTTGGGATGCGCGGAAAACTGTCTCCGAGGTATGTTGGAACGTACGAGATTTTGCAGCGCATTGGCACCTTAGCTTACCGACTGGCTTTGCCACCTTCTTTATCAGGTATACATGATGTGTTTCATGTATCGATGCTGCGGAAGTATGAGCCGGATCCATCTCATGTGTTACAGCCTTCCGAGGTCCAGTTGGAATCCGATGTGTCTTATGTGGAACGGCCTGTTAGAATTCTGGATCGAGCAGACCGTAGACTTCGGAACAAAGTGATACCTATGATCAAGGTTCAGTGGGATCGCAGGGGTGTCGAGGAGGCTACGTGGGAGACGGAGCGGCATATGGTGCAGCACTACCCGGAACTATTCTCTGGTATGTTATTTATGTTTAGTTCTTATTGGGGTAAGTGCATGTGATTTCGAGGACGAAATCTTATAAGTAGGGGAGTATTGTGATATCCCCGAAATAATTGATTGCGATTTGGGCATTAATTGTGTTTATATGATTAATTATGGTGGTAATTAATTATATGCTGGAATTAATTATCATATGGGAAATGCATGGTCACATGGAAAGAGTGACCCGGGAGTGCATTTCAGGGTACATGTTGGGCATGTTGGGAGAATTGAATATTAGCATGATTTATTTGTTATGGTTATCAATTAAATGGAAAGCATGAGTTTAATTGTGATTTTGGTGCAATGTTTTAAAATACCATGTTGGGATAATTTTATAAATCATGATTAATAGTGGATGTGCAAATTTAATTAATTCTCAAATAACCCACTAATACCCCTCAACCCCACTTCAACCATCACTCTTCCTTTTCCCCAAAATCATCCCTCCAAACCCTCATTTATTCATATTTTCGTTTTTGGCTAAAAGTGGTGGGGAAAATCCTTGCAAAAAGCTTGTTGGTGGAAATCTTTGTGAGATTTAGAGTCCCCAAGAGGTATGGATACATCCTTGGTAATTTTATAGTGTTTGGTTTAGTTTTGAAATGGTTTGAATGATTTTGAAATGGGTTTGTTGTGGGTTGGTGTTGTTTTGGTTGAGGGTTGGATTTATGGTAGTTTTGAGGTGTATTTTGGAGGTTTATGATGTTATTTTTGTTGTGGGTTTGATGGTTTAAATTTTGGTATGGTTTGGTTTTGGTGTGCATTAATGGTGGAAATCGCGAGTCTGTGCGAGGCGATCGACCGCCTGAAATGAGGCGACCGATCGCCAATGGGCAGTACCAAAATCACAGAGTAGGCGATCGATCGCCTGAAATGGCGCGATCGATCGCCGAGGGGCAGTGTCAAAATATGAGGTAGGCGATCGATCGCCATGTTTGGCGCGATCGATCGCCGCGAAGCAAAAATTCAGGCGATCGATCGCCTCAGCGAAGCGATCGATCGCCAGCAGTAAATTTTGGCAAATGAATTCTTTTGACGAATTTTTGGTATTTGACTATTATTTGGCTTCTAATATGGGGTTGTGTGATTGTGTAGACCCATCCCAGGTAGCGACGCAACCAAGGAAGTGAAGCCATATCAATTCCACTTTTGGAAAGGTACGTAGAAGACGTGCGGGCACCCAACGGTACATGTATTTAATATACTCATTGTTTATGCATTGTGGATGCGAGTATATGTGGAATTATGCATTGTGGATGCAAATACATGTCGAATTATGCATGATGATTGTATATGCATATGATGGTTATTGGTGCACATCCCATGAGTCGTGGTCATCCCTTGATGATTTTAATGCTTGCCGCAATTTGAATTGTTGCCGCTAAATGTGAAGCGAGGGGTGGGAGCGCCGCATGTCACATTTGAGCGTGGTTATCATATAGGGCGAGGAAAGAATATTTGCCGCTCAATGTGAAGCGAGGGGTGGGAGCGCCGCATGTCCATTGAAGCGAGGTTATTCTATGCCGCCTATATGTAAATGAGCGAGGGGCATTAAAATACATTGTGATGAACAGACTAGGGATTGGTGATTGGTATTTGGTGATGATAAAATGGTATTATGTCATGACATGTGTAGACCATTAAATAATCTATTGATTATACTCATGAGTTATGGTACAGGGACAACCAAACTGGAAGCGTTTAAAATGCATGGGAAAAACAGGAAGTGTTTTATTGTGATTTATGCATTTACGCCTTATATTCATATTGTGTTGAATATGAATGATATTATTGCTCATGTTTGGGGGTTGTCCTTGTAGGTACACTTTTGGCATGATAAGAAGGGCTAAGGCGGGTTGAGGCGGTGAGCTTGATAAGAACACTTTTGGGAAAAGAAGGACATGATTACTTTTCTATAGTGTCTACTCTAGGAGTGGGGTAAAGCTATAGTTGACAACATTCATTTTGATTTGGAAATGTAATTAATCCATTGATAGTCCTTGAATTGGCATGTAACTCTTAAGGCTCATAATCTCAACACGATTATTCTACTCTGATAATTTATATTAGCTCTAATTATGCCCTTAATCCGCACTTAAGGAACTAGGGTCCTTACATGAGTGCAGAAGCATGAGGCTTAGACTTAACAAAGACTTTCTTGTTCTTCTTGTAGCCTTTTGCTTTAGTCTTTCTTTGCTCTTATTCACAATAAGAACATTAGTAGGCTTAGACTTCTTTGAATTTGCTTCATATGTTCTCAACATACCAAGCAATTGCGGTAGAGTCTTTTCGATTTCAATCATATTGTAGTTCAAGACAAATTGACTGTAGCTATCAGGCAATGATTGCAAGATCACGTCTGTGGCCAACTCTTGGTCCAATGGAAAACCCAGCTTTTCAAGATTCTCAATGTACCCAATCATCTTTAGTACATGAGTTCCAACAAGGCTTCCTTCTACCATTCTGCACTGGAATAACGCTCTAGAGACGTCATACCTCTCTTGTCTAGCTTGTTGTTGGTAGAGTTGCTTTAAGTGTTCGATCAAATCGAACGCCTCCATTTCATCTGTTGCTTCTGAAGTCAGAGTTCATGGTGGCAAGCATAAGGCAACCAACATCAAGTGGGTCATTTTGATGCTTCTTGTAAGCATCCTTGTCGGTTTTAGCAGCCCTTACGGGAGGTTCCTCAGCAGGTAAGGGTTCCTCTAGGACATATTGTTTTTTCTCTTGTTTGAAGACAATCCTCAAATTCCTATACCAGTCTAGGAAATTAGTCCCATTCAGTTTGTCCTTCTCAAGGACCTATTGCAATGATAGTGTGCTAGTTACGTTGTTTGATGCCATGGATATCTTCAATATAAATATGCAAAATAAGTTTATGATTTTAATCATTTTATAAGGTCTTATATTAAATGACACTCCCACTATTTTGTTTAAAATATCAACCCTCGTAAACTTAGTGGGCCAAGATCCATATTTCACCTAATCCTGAGTTAGCTTTGGCTAATCACCCAAGACTCGGTTATTTAGGTAGACAACAATTTGTCAATTACATCACATGTAATTCTTGGATGGTTGGACGAACAACACTTTGTTCAAATTCATCTAATGAATTATTATCCAACCCCATGCCTCTAGGTTCCCAATCCTATTGAGATAACGCTAGTTAAGTCGAACCCAATTTTAAAATAACACGGATATCACTTTTATCCTTTCGCGCCTTACTAAGATTGTCACGGTGCTTTGCTTTGGCAAACCCACACATGTTCAATCGAAGTCTTGACGAGTATTTTTAATTGGAAGACATCTTGATTTGGCTTAATATTATAAGAGGGATTTATTGATCTCATGATTTTATTAATATTGAAAATATGTCTGGTACATATATGAATATATACATATCTACATATGTGTATATCAAGCATCAATATAAATAAAACAGTAAACATGCATCTCATACATCAACATAAAATAAACGTGACATGGTTATAGCACATACTAAAGGTTTTCTCAAGCCAATGAGAAAATCCTAAAAGGTCAACCTAAGGTAACTTCTCCAAGCACCTCTTTGGCTCCCTTTTTGTGAATGGTCTCCTCATCCCGGCACCTTTGTCCATCTTCATTGATCTCCATCAACAAAATAAACTACACTATATAGCAATTACATGATATAGAGAATTCCTCGAGTTACATTCGAGAGGAACGTAGGGAGGGATAACATTTAGAAAAATAGAGAAGGTACGACTCGCAGGCCGTATTAAATTACAAACATTCACAAAATCCTATCTAATAGGTCATAGGGCTATAACCATGCACCATGCTTAAACAAACACATAAAACATGCTATAACAATTAATGAATTAAATTCTAAACATTTTAAAATTTAATTACAATTAAAACTGTAAAATAAATTTTTGAAATTATCGTACGCTCGGGACATCACATGTCACGGATCCTTAGCCCAAACCCACGGCCAACCAACCACGCATGTGACTAGGGTTCGAAACCCTAGCCATCTCGGCGCCGTCTTGGACCGAATGGGGCTAATGGTTCGAAACCCTAGCCCATTTGCGTGCGGCGGCCGTCTCATGTAGCCAAGGGTTCGAAACCCTAGCCACAAGACGGCGGCGGCCGAGAGCCATAGAGCCTAGGGTTCAAAACCCTGGCCCAACGGCGGTGGCTCGGCCCATGCACGAGCCAAGGGTCCGAGACCCTAGCTCCATGCGGCGGCCGTGAGCTTCCATGTGAGCCAATGGCTCGGTTTTGATCACGAATTATCATATACTTCGATCCGTCAATTATATCACATATAATTATTGCGATAATTCCCTCAAAATCGATTAATACATATCATATATGAATTAAACAGTTTTAAAGCATGCAAAAGATTCAAAACATGATTAAAACAATTAATCATATAAATCCGTTATGAGCTTTGTACACGACTCTGATACCACTGTTAGGAATCAATCAAGCAATACGCAGCGGAAAATAAAACTTGATTCCTACCACTGGACCTATACAAAGTTAATCATACTGAGATTGATTAAGAATCGTACTCTTGTAGCGTGTTTGTAGCAGAATCCTCGTTGCAAGACCACGAGTCACGAACAAAGATTTGCACCTTCGTCTCTACGGTATCCACACGATCAAAACGAAAGGGTGTTCAAGAACAAGATGCTAGACTCGTTCTTAAACCAAAACAAGACTCACGGTTCAAAACCGATCAACGACGGCTGATCAAAATCCCCACATACCCACGGCGGCGGCGGCGTGTATGGTGCTCAAGAGGGACGGCCGAGAGCTCTTGTGTAGGCTATTAGGTTTGATGAAGATAGATTAATTCTCAATTAACCTTGTTATCAAATTATAATATATGTTAGATTTAATTAAAGGCTTTCTCAAAGCCTCATTGGCCCATACCCAATCTATTAATTAAATCCATACATCTAATACTTATAATTAAGACTCTTCTTAATTAATTAATTCATCCAATGAATTATATCTCCCTTTATCGATTTAATCTTTTGTGTGACCCGATAGGATCTTGCAATGTTGGCAGCGACATAAAATCTAATTTTATGTCATAAGCAATGAGCGGTATCTAGCAACACATCAAGGCTACCCAAATTACAAGAATGTCATTGACTCGACATAACCTACGGACTGTGATAATATTAACCATGTAACTTAATCCCTTTGTCCAATGTGTTTAGATTGAACATGAGTCATGGAATAGTCATACTCATATATTCAATCTTTTATTTCTTGATCCCCAAGTAGAACTAGAATAAACGAATAAGCTCGATATCACATATCGACTCATTTGAGCACGGCCATGCATTTTAGTCTTACTTGATCAAGGGCCCAAACACTTCTCCTGTTATATAGGAGGGACAAACCTTTCTTGATCACTCAACATCCCTCTACATAATTCCTGGTGTATCCAATGATTGTCTTTATAGTTTACCATGTTACAGGTAACGTTTAACAATATCAAGATACATGACTCCTTATGTTGGGATCTCTGGTGATCTCAAGTCGTAAGGATTACATACATTATTATCACTATGAGAATTGCTTATGACGTTCATATAACTATTCATGTAGCATTTTTATTGTGGGTCTGTCCAGTACATCGTTCTCTAACATGTACCCATGTGTTGATTTGATATCTCATATCTATGAACAATTCATCAATCAAAACATACTAGTCTCAATGCATTATCATTATCCTTATTCATGATAATACTTGACTTGGGACAATCTTTAAGAACAATACAATATTATTCTAAGGACATTAACTAATATATTAATTCATATTACACAGATACTCGAATAATATATAATAATGAATTGCCATTAACAAAATCATAATACAGTGTATGTCATAAACAATCATCTAATGAGTTGTCTTAGGGCATATCCCAACAACAACTCCCTTTACAAGCTGGTAATTCATCAAGGTAAGCTTCGTTCCGATTCTGGAACGATCGTTCCAATACCGATTCTCCGAACCATGGTGTACTGTAGCATTTCCCTCGTAGGAAAGATATGGTAGGGAATGTTTGATATTGTCCGTGGTTTAACCTTTTTATTTCCCTGCATTTTGTTAGGATTTTCACGCGCATGTCACTTCCCATGTAAATTAATTGTGTTAATCCCGGAGTGAATATAACCCTTAATGGATTTTAATTGGAGAATTATGAGATAATTACGGTGTTGAGACTCCCGAGGATTTTAATCCGATATCGGGGTCGTTGAGACCAAGGGTTGAGATTTATTCTCATTAAGGTGATAAACCTTGGATTTGTGTTTTTAGTGGGATCTGGAGTCCGGGGAGCTTTGATTTGAGATTGGTAATTGATGTGACTAGAAATAGACACATCTTTAGTGCTTAATTGTCTACGATTTGGTAGGTTTTGATAGATAATTTGATACGTATGCTAGCTAATCGTATATTTGTGTAATTGTAGGTACAATCGAAGAAAACGAGCCAAAAATGATGTATAAAGACCAAGAAGAGACATGGACAAGACAAGGACTCAAAGTTGATCAAGAAAAGGGCAAAAATGTAATTTTGGAGGTGGCAATCGATCGCCTGGAAGAGGAAATCGATCGCCTATGGACAGAAACTTTTGCAACAAAATGCCCGGATCAGCGATCGATCGCGAGTACCAGGCGATCGATCGCCAAAGTCCACTGGAGCCTAGCGATCGATCGCGATAAAGTGGCGATCGATCGCCTCAAGATTTTCACTGAAAAAAAAATAAACTGGCGATCGATCGCCACACATTAGGCGATCGATCGCCGTAGAGTCCGGAAATTAGGAAATTGAGTCTTTTACCATGTTTAAAAGATTGTATCCCATTTTTTATCACTCCCAGACACTAAAACTCGAGACTAAGCCTCATTAGCAGCAGGTTTTGATAGTTTTCGAATTTTTAGAATAATTTGAGATTTTAGATTAATTTTCTCTGAAGTTTTGTCAAGAACAACGAAGAACGGGACCGGAATCGACAAGCCGGAATCGTGACTAGTATTAGTAATTTCTTTTCCTTTGCTATTTTAATGTTTTCGACTAATATGTTGTTGATTTTAGATTCAATTATGCTAGGCTAAAACCCTTTGATTCTTGGTTGAAGGGATACCTACTTTTGGATTTGAATCTTTTATGAGAATTCGGTTTGATTGTTGAATTAGATTTCGATTTCAATTTGTTCCTCAGATTTTGAATTCCATGATTGTTGTGTTTGTGTATTAGACCGATCACCTAATATTCAATTGCATAATCGATAGTTTGTTAAGAAACAACTAAGATTAATAATTAACGGCTGTAGGTATTATTGAGTTCTTAGGAGAAACGATTGAGTAATCAATTCTAACGGCTGTAGTTCTTATTGATTAGATTTGTCGAACTCATTAGTGTTGAAAACTATCATTGATTTAATCATTAACGGCTGTAGTGGTGATTAGAGATTTGGTAAGGGTTGAATTGAATGCTTTTTTTCTATTTGACTATGAATAAGATGAGTAGGAATTGAATTTCCAGTCAATAGATAATCGAAAGAATTCGAATGTTTTGATTTGATGACCAAAAGATAATTTTCCAAAAGTACGGTTTCCTGAAAACCAAGAATCGCTTTAATCCCATAAGTTTTAATCGTTTTAGTTAAACTCGTTTATTAGTTTGATATTCGCTAAGTAGTAGTAATCCAATCCAAAACTCCCATTGTTACTATTTGTTTGATAATTGACGCGAAATAAATTTACCTTCCCTGTGGGATCGATCCCTACTTCCGCTACTACATATTTTTGCTATTAACTAAAGAAGGGTTAATTTGGACGTACGTGATAAGCGCTACCAGTAATGAAAATAGTGAGTGAAAGATAATTATTGAACACAAATGATTTTTAATGGGTTATGATGCGAGTATTTGAGACTCGGGTTTTTGGAGCCTTGGTAGTAAATAAATATACCAAGTGGGCTCGGTGTTCAGTCATTTCTCTCTCCTCCCTCTCTCTCCTCTCCCACATTTTTCCCCCATTTACCCTTTCCCCTTTTTTTTCTTGGAAGAGAAATCGAGCAAGGCTCGACTTCGGGGCGTGATTTCTCGAAGATAATTGGGTAATGTTCTTCCCCTCACTTTTATCTTCGTTTTGATTGTGGTATTGTGGAATTTGATTAAGTTTTGGGATGGGTTGGAGTTTTTTAATTTTTGGATATTTTTTGTTGTTGTGTTTTGGGAAGGATTTATGGTTCTTTGTTAAGGATTTATAGTATATTGGGTGTTGGGTTTGTGAATTTGGGAGTTTTTTTTATGAAAAAAGCCATTTTTGACTGAAGCAGGTCGATGCGATCGATCTCTAGGGCTGGGCGATCGATCGTCGCGTCATTGCTAAAATTTGGAAGGTGATAGAAACAGACTGACTAGATTGAAGCTTCAGATCGATCTCAACATGTATCATATCAGAGCAGTCAAGGATATATAAAGATTGGTTCTTCAGTCCGAATCATTAACGGCTATTTATTGAAGCATTTAATGTCATAATTAATGCTGAGAAAGACCATAGACTGAAGAATACCATATAAGGTAAGAAGACAAAGAAGAGCTTACCTGACAGTCACCGAAAGCATGAACCAGAATGGCAACTACCTTAAAGAAGTAGACTGTAGCTTACTCAGAGTTTAAGCAGAGTCAAAAGTTGCACATTAAGGGAATAATGTCGTTGGTACATACAACTATAAAAGGATGCATCAGAAGATCTCAAGAAGACTCTCGCTGATCAATCGAAAAAAACGCACAAGAAAGAAAAACAGCACAAGCTTACAAGCTCAGAAGCTCTCAAGCTGAAATTCTTCTTAAGCACGAATACATTGTAATATTTGATCATTTAGGATCATTGTGTGCATAGACAGAAGTCTATCTTGTGTATTCTGTATTGAAAGATAGAAGTGAGAAATTATTGTAAATGTCAGACAGAGTGTGTCTGAACAGATCGAGTGACTAGGAGTTTCAGTCTGGTAGTGAGGTAAATCCAGCCTGAATCGGGTTTGTACAACAAGATTGTATAAATCAAAGTCTTCTAGTGGAAACCTTCCTTAATTGGAAGAATGGGAGACGTAGAAGGATTACACAACCTTCGAACTTCCAGAAACATATTATGTGTCTTAGTATTCTGCATTCGCCTTATTATTCAAGCCATCGAGCCGTTCTTACTAATTCAAGAACAGACCATTCCGCACTAAACATTCAAGTGGTCTCTTCTGCCAAAGCGTTGATTAAGAATCAGATTTCGTCTCACTAATCCGAACGAAATCACAAGGGATTATTTTTTAATAGGAGTGTTCATTCACCCCCCTCTAAACACTCCGGACCGATCCTAACAAGTGGTATCAGAGCAGGTCGTCTTAGTCAGCACAAAGACACTTGAGCTGATGGCATCATTCAACAAAATTCCTATGTTCTCAAAAGAAGACTATGATGATTGGATAATCAGAATGCAAGCTCATCTGGCAGCACAGGATGACGATATGTGGTTCGTCATCACTGATGGACCAATGAAAATTCTGAAAGTCAATACAGCAGCCTCCATTACTGGTGGTGAACCCCAAATGGTCGAGAAGGATAGATCCCTCTGGACGAATGAAGAAAGAAATAAAGCAAACCTCGACAACGTTGCCAAATACATCTTGTTCAAGACAGTGGACAAGAACATGTTCAGTAAAATTAACATGTGCTCTACTGCCAAAGAAATTTGGGAGAAGATAGCACAGCTATGTGAAGGGAACGACCAGACGAAGGAAAACAAGCTGACTGTTGCTCTTCAAAGATTTGAGAGCATAAAAATGAAGATTGGAGAAACTCTAAATGAGTTTGATGAAAGAGTCACTGGTATCATCAATGAACTAAATGGTCTGGGCAAGGAATACTCAAACAGAGAGATCGCTCTGAAAGTTATGAGAGCTCTGCCAAAAGAATGGGATGTTAAGACCATTGCAATGAGGGAGTCCAAAGATCTGAACAAGGTTGAACTTCATGATCTGTTTGCAGATCTTAAAGCATATGAGTTCGAACTGATCAGTAGAGGTGAAGTAGAGCCATTCATCTCTCAACCAAACAAAGCACTGGCAGCCATTCCAGGCCAGACCGCCCCCACAACAGATCGATCTATCGAACAGATAAGTAATGATGCTATGTCATTATTTATCAAGAAATTTGGTAAATTCATGTCTAAAAATAAGAGGAACTTTAAACCCTCTCATCATTATAAGTCAAGAAAGGACGATGCGGTTAATGATCACGCTTGCTACAATTGTGGTAAGATCGGACATTTTATTGCAGATTGCACCAGACCAAAGAAAGAAGAACGGAAAGAGAAGCATCGTCATGACAGGAAAAAGAAGCACTACGAAGACCGCAAAAATCATGGAAAGTCTCAAAAGGTCCTAGTAGCAGAAGAAGGAAACAGCAAATGGGCTCAAACTGATTCAGACTCAGAAAGCTCTGAATATTCTTCCAGCGAAAGCGAAGAAGATATTCAATGTCTAATGGCAGACGAAGAGTTGAGTCAAACAGAAGAGGTATTCGATCTTGACTCAAATAAATTTACACGAGAAGAGCTCATGTCCGCACTGCAAGACATGGCTAATGACTACAGACTCTTAGCTAATCATTTGAGAGAAGTAAAGCTAAAGTCAATGATCAAATAGATGAGCACATCAAACCAAGCTGCTCTGAGCTGGGTGAGTGCAACAATCTACAGATCGAGCTGAATAAGCTAAAAATCTCTTATGATCAACTCCATGAAGAAAATAAGAGAATTAGCACACAAAATGCTAAGCTTTCTCATATCTTCAAATCATGGACAAAATACAGAACATCATTGGAAGAATTGCAAGAGGTACAAAGAAATGTCGGTGATGTTACAGGCATAGGCTTTGATATCAAAGACTGCACCAAAGATGAATCTGAACTGTTGCTGGTAAAGAACAACATCAAACAAATGAATCTGAACTGTTGCTGGTCCAGCAGATCAGACCGCAGACCAGACAGCAGATCAGACCGCAGATCAAACAGCGGAGCAGACAATGACTAATGCTCCGTCTGCTGCAGAAGATGAACCCTTGAATGTCTTGTTGGACTCCCCAACAACATCTATTCCTCTGGGATCATCAGTCTCCCATATTCACATCAGTCCAACCGCCGCACTTACAACGGTTGTCTCACCAGAGTTCGTTGATCCGGATCTGGTGGTGTCCAATGTTGTTGCAGCTCTCCAGATTGAGGAGCCTTCCAGACCCAGCACACCTCCAGTCCAATCAGATGAAGATATGGCTTTCATAGAAAAATTCTCTTCGGACTTGGTCACCTTGATCCGGTCCGAAAGTCGCCATGCTGCTATGTCTTCACTTATACCGATTACTGAAGAGGCTGATCACACATTGTCATCATCTGATCACTCTCCGAGCCGTTTATACGACACACCTCCATCCCTGGCTAGGACTCTTCAGCACTTATCTGATAACTGTCTGTCTCTCTCTCAACGAGTCTTAGAAGTTCATCAAGGTCAGAGGACTACGTCTTTGGATTTTGATTCATTTAAAGAGAAGATGACAGCCAGTATTAGCAGTATTCAGCGAGGACTGAACGATTTGTTCTCTCAGCAAGCCACTTATAAGAACAGCCTGAGAAAAGAGCAGATCGAGCTGGCCACTGAAGTCAGAGCATCCGTCCCCAACTCCCTTCGCGCTCAAGATACTCTTCTTGACGCTATAAGCGCTCAGCTAGCACAAGTTGTTGATTTTCTCCAAGAGATTGCTGCTGACAAAAAGGTGGAAAAGAGAAAAGACTTCAAGCCGCATCCACCTCAGTCTTCTAGAAAATAAAATATTCAGACTGTCTGTATTTAGGATTTTTGGTGATCAATAAAAATCCTTTTTCGATTAAATCCTTGTTCATTTATTTTGAACTGAAATATATAAAAGGCTTAATCGATCCGAAATCAACTTAATTATGTTCATTTATTTTGAACAAGAAGAAGTAATCGATCCGAAAGTATACGCTTCAAAATTCTTAAAAGACTGGATAAAAAGACTTAGAAGCTAGGTTTTGTCATCATCAAAAAGGGGGAATTTGTTAGTTCCGGACCTTATCGATGAGATTTTAAAGATGACAAAACATATCAGACCGGATCGAGAGAAATCAGACTGACCAGATCGATCGCTCAAAACAGATCAAGCTGATGAGGCATATTGCATATCAGACCGGATCGATAGAAAACAGACTGACTAGATTGAAGATTCAGATCGATCTCAACATGTATCAGATCAGAGCAGTCAAGGATATATAAAGATTGGTTCTTCAGTCCGAATCATTAACGGCTATTTATTGAAGCATTTAATGTCGCAATTAATGCTGAAAAAGACCATAGACTGAAGAATACCATATAAGGTAAGAAGACAAAGAAGAGCTTACCTGACAGTCGCCGAAAGCATGAACCAGAATGGCAACTACCTTAAAGAAGTAGACTGTAGCTTACTCAGAGTTTAAGCAGAGTCAAAAGTTGCACATTAAAGGAATAATGTCGTTGGTACATACAACTATAAAAGGATGCATCAGAAGATCTCAAGAAGACTCTCGCTGATCAATCGAAAAAAATGCACAAGAAAGAAAAACAGCACAAGCTTACAAGCTCAGAAGCTCTCAAGCTGAAATTCTTCTTAAGCACGAATACATTGTAATATTTGATCATTTAGGATCACTGTGTGCATATATAGAAGTCTATCTTGTTTATTCTGTATTGAAAGATAGAAGTGAGAAATTATTGTAACTGTCAGACAGAGAGTGTCTGAACAGATCGAGTGACTAGGAGTTTCAGTCTGGTAGTGAGGTAAATCCAGCCTGAATCGGGTTTGTACAACAGGATTGTATAAATCAAAGTCTTCTAGTGGAAACCTTCCTTAATTGGAAGAAGGGGAGACGTAGAAGGATTACACCATCTTCGAACTTCCAGAAACATATTATGTGTCTTAGTATTCTGCATTCGCCTTATTATTCAAGCCATCGAGTCGTTCTTGCTAATTCAAGAACACACCGTTCTGCACTAAACATTCAAGTGGTCTGTTCTGCCAAAGAGTTGATTAAGAATCAGATTTTGTCTCACTAATCCGAACGAAATCACAAGGGATTAATTTTTAATAGGAGTGTTCATTCACCCCCCCCCTCTAAACACTCCGGACCGATCCTAACACATCATGACTTGATGATTGTTTTGGAGGTTGAATACGTGCCAGGGTATGTGTTTGTGGGCACGAATTAATTGTGAATTATTAACTGTATTTAGCAAATAATTCACGGGATCTCGGGGCAAAGGCAAGAATTGGCTCTTGCCATTGGATCATAAGGTACGTATAACACATGATTATAGTGTCATATATTATTGTCATTGTAGAATGAATATGTAATACCCCCGAAATGTGATATGATTATGTTTTACGATGATGAATTATGATGTGTATAAGGGTTGTGGTGTATTTAAATTAGGGGGACCACGATTTATGTTATGATGATATGTTGTGGGGAGAATGTTGGGTGTTTTAAGGGATGTATTAATTAAATGAAGTTAGAAAATATCGAGTGACGATATTTTAATACATCGTACTATATACCGGGACACAATTAAACATCACATGACCACCCAACCCACACCACCCCCCTGCCACTCGCCCCCCCCCCCCCCCCCCCCCACTTGACAAGTCCATACCCCCACTTGCTTAACCCATGCCCAATCACCACCATGCCCCCACTCTCCTCCCATTCCAATCAATTCCCCTCCTTCTCTCCTCCATGGTCGTCCAAAGCAAGCAGCTATAGGCAAGGAAAGGCTGGATTTATTAGGTGAAAAACCTTACAAAAAAGAGGAGCAAAAAGAGAGGGGTAAGTGGGTACCCTGTTTTCTGGGTTTTTGGTTGAGTTTGAGTTTGGGTGGGGTGATTTTATGCATGCTACGTATGGGTTTGGGTGCAACCTTGGTATGGGTGCTTACATGGTAGTATTATGTAACTACTAGCATGTTTATTCGAGCATGTTACATGTTTTATGTGATAGATTTCTAGTTATGAAACTATGTGCTCGAAAATCTGGGTAATGCCATGATGCCCTGTTTTCTGTAAGTTGGTTGAACTCTAAGTTTATGATGATGTTATGATGCATGTTGGCTTAGGTTTTGTTAAACCTTTGATTTAAGTGCATACATGGATGTTTTATGAAGTTCTTCACATGTTAGTTTCAACAAGAAAGATGTGTTATGAAGTAGAAAAGAAGGTGTGAAAAGAGGTGCTAAAAAATCTGGGGAAATCCTGATTTTTTCAGAGCTCTCGATCGATCGAGATTTGGTCCCGATCGATCGAGCGAGACAGAAGGTCTAAGCATGTTTTCAACATGTTGGTGCCGATCGATCGAAGGATTTCTCGATCGATCGGTGAAGCTCCTCGATCGATCGGTAAAATGTTCGATCGATCGAGCGAGGCAGAATGCTAAGGCACTATTTGTGCACAGTGTCTCGATCGATCGAGACCTAGGGCCGATCGATCGAGAGAGGCAGAAAGTTGAAAAATATGATGATGTTTTATTTTGTTAAGTTTATGATGTAAGATGGTTTTGAGGCATCTAATATGGTATTATGTGGTCTTGTAAAACCATCCCAGGTACCGGCACCATCAAGGAGATAAAGTCTGTTGACTCCTCCTCCTTTTGAAAAGGTACGTAAGAGGCGTACGGGCATCGGACGGTAACACACATCTTCTTACTACGACTATGCCTTTATTGCATGAATATTCACGATGAAATGATGATGTTTATACAATGTTTATACGATGAAACTCATATGATGTTTATTGCTTATACGATGCTTATATGATGACGTTTATGCGATGTATTGTGGTAAGATGCCACGGGGTAAGATGCCCCACATGGTAAGAGGCCATGCGATGTATTGTGGTAAGATGCCACGGGGTAAGATGCCCCACATGGTAAGAGGCCATGCGATGTATTGTGGTAAGATGCCACGGGGTAAGATGCCCCATATGGTAAGAGGCCATACGATGATATTGTGGTAAGATGCCACGGGGGTAAGATGCCCCATATGCATGATTCTAAATCAGGGACAACAATAAGAAGTGAATGAATAACCAGCATATTTACTTAACCAATGTTTCATGCATTTACTATGATGTTTTATGATGTTAAGTAAGATTATATATGCTCATGATGTGTTATCCCTGTAGGTACACTTTTGGACGGAAGGACTAAGGGTCGGGTTGAGGCAGTGAGCTACGAGGGACACATGAATGTATAGGATTCAAGTTATGATTAGTATCTACTCTAGGAGTAGTGTAAATCTAAATGACATTCTTTTAGAATGTAATGAATTATTTTTGAAGTTTTGTATTTTGGCCTGTAATCCTGTTAGCTCGTGTAACAACCAGAACCTTAAGATATTACCTTAATGAATGATTAGTCCTTCTTATGTCTTTTAATCACTGTTAAGGTGGGAAGACCCCACATTAGTGGTATCAGAGCAGTGGTTAGATAACTCGGGAATGAGTGAAGGGTAGCCTTAGCAATAAGTTAGCTATGTGCTTACTTTTGGACATGTTTATATGTATGTTATTCATAAGGAAGAAGATGTTATGCTAACATGTTTAATTATCTAACGATGTGCTTTATGAACTTCTTTTGGTGTTGTTATTAACCCTTGTGTTGCAGCATGGCAGCAAATATAGAAGTGGGTGACGCCATTAGTGTAAATGCAAGTGCTGGGCGTACGAATCCATTGCCACCACCAGCCTTGGGAGAGGAACCCTCTGAACAGCAGTTGCTACCTGGGGAATTGAGCTTGGCTCAGTTTATGATGTATCGACCTCCGATGTTCGAGGGAACTGAATCAGGAGAGAAAGCTGAGGAATGGTTAGAGAGGATCGAACAGATATTTGTGGCAGCGCCTTGTGCAAAGATGGCCTGGATCCGATTAGCAGAATTTCAGCTGTCCAAGAAGGCACTGATGTGGTGGAAAACCACAGTGATTGAGCAAGAGGCTGGGACAGGAAGTTAATTGGAAGATGTTCCGAACGCGGTTTCTAAACCGCTATTTCTCAGCCGCTGCAAGACAGGCCAAGGAGGATGAGTTTACCAGTTTAAGACAAGGTACCATGCCTGTATCTGACTATGCTCTACATTACTGTTCCTTACTATATGTGCCACACATAGCTGCAAGCACTCAAGCAAAGATGCGGAATTTCATGAAGGGCTTGAGGCCTGAACTGTATGACAGGGTGATCACTTATGGCCCTACCTGTTTTGATGATGCACTCTCACGAGCTGAGCTAGCTGAACTGGGAGTTGGTGCATATCCTGATGCAGTGCCACCTCCAGCACCCCCTCAGAGATCTACTTCTGATAATTTGAAACCCAGGGGTGATCAGTTTAAGCCTAGGGGGAACACTTCAGCATCGAGATTCAGTGGCAAGAGGCCTGAGAATCGATGGAAAGGGAAAGGTAGGAATGATGCTCCATCTGGGAGAGGACAGTCTCAGGGAGACAGATCTGGAAGAGTTCAGTGCACTCTTTGTGGGCAACCACATTTGGCAAAGGACTGCGTAGGATGTTATGTCTGTGGCGACAGAGGCCACTTTGCTCGGCGGTGTCCCAACAGGGGAAGACAGCAGAGCTCTACGGGGAGACCTGCGGACAGAACGGCACAACACCGGCCACCTTTTGTGCCAAGACAGTATGGAGGTCAGCCCGCGGGGCCACCTCAGGGACAGGTGTATGCTTTGATGAGGGAGCAGGTTACAGCGGCCCCGGAGGAAGTTATAGCGGGTACGTGTCTTTTATTTACACACCCTGCTCTTATATTAATAGACACAGGTGCGTCACACTCTTTTGTGTCGACGAATTTTATTGAAAGGCACCACATATGCACTTCCCTGTCCCCCCATGCCTCTTATGGTCTCGACCCCCGCTGGAAGAAGTTTGACTACGGATCAGATTGTCTATGATGGCCTCATTTATTTTGAGGATAATGAACTAAGATCAGATTTGATTGTGCTGGGAATGACAGACTTCGATTGCATTGTGGGCATCGATATTCTGAACAAGTATCAGGCAGTGGTAGACTGCAGGCAGAGGACTGTCCGATTTAGATCTGTATTTTGGAGTCCAGTGGACATTTTATGGGGATGGTTCCCGTCCGAAGATTCCGTTAGTAACTGCTGTCAAGATGACACAGCTATTGGAACGAGGTCATGAAGGATATCTTATCTATGCTGTTGATATGACGGATAAGAGGAAGGAATTAAAGGTTGAGGATGTGCCCGTAGTGGCGGAGTTTCCTGATGTCTTTCCGGAGGAGATTCCCGGATTCCCACCGACGAGAGAGGTCGAGTTTGGGATTGAGTTGCTACCAGGGACGTCTGCAATTTCTCGTGCCCCGTATAGGATGGCACCAGCGGAACTAAGAGAGCTAAAGATTCAATTGCAAGAACTCTTAGACAAAAGCTACATACGCCCTAGCGTATCGCCTTGGGGTGCGCCTGTCTTATTTGTTAAGAAGAAAGATGGATCGATGCGTCTATGCATTGACTATAGGCAGTTAAACAAAGCTACAGTAAAGAACAAGTACCCACTTCCGAGGATCGATGACTTGTTCGATCAGTTGCAGGGTACGAAGCTCTACAGTAAAATCGATCTGAGGTCGGGGTACCATCTTCGAGTAAGAGAAAATGATGTTCAGAAGACGGCTTTCAGGACAAGATATGGGCACTAAGAATTCCTAGTCATGCCTTTTGGGGTGACGAATGCCCCAGCTGTCTTCATGAGTTTGATGAACAGGGTGTTCCAGCCATATTTGGATCAGTTCGTCATAGTCTTCATTGACGACATACTTATTTACTCTCGGACTGAAGAAGAGCATGTAAGGCACTTGAGGACAGTGCTTCAGATCCTTAGGGATCATCAGTTGTATGCAAAGCTTAGTAAGTGCGAGTTCTGGTTGGACAGCGCGGTATTCTTAGGCCATGTCATATCTAGCTAGGGGATATCTGTGGATCCCAAGAAGATTGAAGTTGTGATGGAGTGGGCCGCACCCACTTCTGTACCTGAGATAAGGAGTTTTCTCGGTTTGGCAGGATATTACCGACGTTTCGTCGAGGGTTTTTCGAAGATTGCCAAACCCCTGACACAGCTGACTCAGAAAGGAGTCCCCTTCTTTTGGTCTGAAGCTTGTGAGGAAAGCTTCCAAGAGCTGAAGCGTCGTTTGACTACAGCGCCTGTGCTGGTGATTCCGTCGGAAGATAAGAGATTCGCCTTGTATACGGATGCGTCATTACAGGGTTTGGGCTGCGTGTTAATGCAAGATAAGCACGTGGTGGCTTATGCATCAAGGCAGCAGAAACCACACGAAGCCAGGTATCCAGTGCATGATTTGGAACTGGCGGCCATCATATTTGCCTTGAAGATCTGGAGGCATTACTTGTATGGCACGTCTTTTACTATATACACGGATCATAAGAGCCTGAAGTTCTTATTCACTCAGGCAGAGTTGAATATGAGGCAAAGAAGGTGGATGGATTTGCTCAAAGACTATGATTGTGAAATTGAGTACCATCCAGGTAAAGCGAACCTGATAGCAGATGCCTTAAGTCGGAAGGTGAAGAGTACTGCAGAGGATGTCATGTGTTTGTCAGCTTTGATGACTTCTTACTGCCATCTGGGCTATGACACACGTCGCCTGTGCGAGTGTCGACCTTATTGGCGGAGCCAGATATATTTGAGGCAATCAGGAAGGCCCAGAAGTCAGATAGTGAGGTTCAGAGATGGACATCATTGATACTTCAGGGTCAGCCATCCAAATTCAGAATGGCTGAGGATGATTCTTTGAGACTGGGCAACCGATGGGTAGTCCCAGATGCACCAGGACTGCGTAAAGGAATATTGGAGCGGGCTCACAGTAGTCGTTTCAGTATCCACCCAGGGGGAAAGAAGATGTACAAAGATCTATGCGATCAATTCTGGTGGAGACGCATGAAGCGAGAAGTAATCGTTTTTGTTAAAAGATGTTTGATCTGCCAGCAGGTAAAAGCAGAGAGGCAGAGGCCTGGTGGTGAGCTGAAGAGCTTAGAGGTGCCTGAATGGAAGTGGGAGCATATATCTATGGACTTCGTGACCCACTTGCCAAGGACGGCCTCAGGATTTGATGCGATCTGGGTGATCGTGGATAGGCTGACGAAGACGGCTCATTTCATCCCTTACAGTATGTCTTATACATACTTAAAGATGGCCCAGATGTATATACGGGATGTTGTGAGATTGCATGGTATTCCAGTCTCGATAGTGTCTGACAGAGACCCGGGGTTCACTTCACATTTCTGGGAGGGTCTCCAGACAGCTCTGGGCACGGAGGTGAGACTGAGTACGGCCTATCACCCTCAGACAGACGGCCAAACAGAGCGTACCATTCAGACGCTCGAAGACATGTTGAGGGCATGTATTCTGGAGTTTGATACTCCGTGGCAGGATTCAGTGCCGCTGGTGGAATTCTCCTATAACAACAGTTATCAAGCGAGCATTCAAATGGCCCCTTTTGAAGCTCTGTATGGACGACGATGTAGATCACCGCTGTATTGGGAGGACTTGACTAGCAAAGCGGTCGGAGGACCGGATATGATCAAGGATATGGAAGGTAAATTAAGATGATACACCAAAAGATGAAAGCGGCCCAAGATAGCCAAGCGGCCTATGCCAATAAGCGGCGACGACCACTAGAATTCCAGTTGGGAGACAGGGTCTTCTTAAAGATCTCGCCCTTCAGGGGTGTGGTTCGTTTTGGGATGCGGGGAAAGTTATCTCCGAGGTATGTTGGGCCATATGAAGTTTTACAGCGTATCGGTACATTAGCCTATCGTTTGGCTCTACCGCCATCTTTATCTGGCATACACGATGTTTTCCATGTCTCTATGTTAAGGAGGTACGAGCCAGACCCGTCTCATGTCTTACAGCCTACTGAAGTACAGTTAGACTCAGATGTGTCCTACGTTGAACGACCGATCAGAATTCTGGATCGAGAGGATCGCAGACTA
Source organism: Haberlea rhodopensis (assembly GCA_907163345.1). NCBI lineage: Eukaryota > Viridiplantae > Streptophyta > Magnoliopsida > Lamiales > Gesneriaceae > Haberlea > Haberlea rhodopensis. Next base: position 1,322,366 of record CAJQUN010000065.1, on the reverse strand, counting down.
CGAAGTAAAGTTCTACCGATGGTCAAAGTTCAGTGGGATCGTCGGGGTGTCGAGGAGGCTACGTGGGAGACGGAACGGCATATTGTGCAGCACTATCCGGAACTATTCTCTGGTATGTTTTTATGTTTAGTTTCTATATGATGATGCATGTGGATTTCGAGGACGAAATCTTATAAGTAGGGGAGTAATGTAATACCCCCGAAATGTGATATGATTATGTTTTACGATGATGAATTATGATGTGTATAAGGGTTGTGGTGTATTTAAATTAGGGGGACCATGATTTATGTTATGATGATATGTTGTGGGGAGCATGTTGGGTGTTTTAAGGGATGTATTAATTAAATGAAGTTAGAAAATATCGAGTGAGGATATTTTAATACATCGTACTATATACCGGGACACAATTAAACACCACATGACCACCCAACCCACACCACCCCCTGCCACTCGCCCCCCCCCCCCCCCCCACTTGACAAGTCCATACCCCCACTTGCTTAACCCATGCCCAATCACCACCATGCCCCCACTCTCCTCCCATTCCAATCAATTCCCCTCCTTCTCTCCTCCATGGTCGTCCAAAGCAAGCAGCTATAGGCAAGGAAAGGCTGGATTTATTAGGTGAAAAACCTTACAAAAAAGAGGAGCAAAAAGAGAGGGGTAAGTGGGTACCCTGTTTTCTGGGTTTTTGGTTGAGTTTGAGTTTGGGTGGGGTGATTTTATGCATGCTACGTATGGGTTTGGGTGAAACCTTCGTATGGGTGCTTACATGGTAGTATTATGTAACTACTAGCATGTTTATTCGAGCATGTTACATGTTTTATGTGATAGATTTCTAGTTATGAAACTATGTGCTCGAAAATCTGGGTAATGCCATGATGCCCTGTTTTCTGTAAGTTGGTTGAACTCTAAGTTTATGATGATGTTATGATGCATGTTGGCTTAGGTTTTGTTAAACCTTTGATTTAAGTGCATACATGGATGTTTTATGAAGTTCTTCATATGTTAGTTTCAGCAAGAAAGATGTGTTATGAAGTAGAAAAGAAGGTGTGAAAAGAGGTGCTAAAAAATCTGGGGAAATCCTGATTTTTTCAGAGCTCTCGATCGATCGAGATTTGGTCCCGATCGATCGAGCGAGACAGAAGGTCTATGCATGTTTTCAAATTTTGGTGCCGATCGATCGAAGGATTTCTCGATCGATCGGTGAAGCTCCTCGATCGATCGGTAAAATGTTCGATCGATCGAGCGAGGCAGAATGCTAAGGCACTATTTGTGCACAGTGTCTCGATCGATCGAGACCTAGGGCCGATCGATCGAGAGAGGCAGAAAGTTGAAAAATATGATGATGTTTTATTTTGTTAAGTTTATGATGTAAGATGGTTTTGAGGCATCTAATATGGTATTATGTGGTCTTGTAGAACCATCCTAGGTACCGGCACCATCAAGGAGATAAAGTCTGTTGACTCCTCCTCCTTTTGAAAAGGTACGTAAGAGGCGTAAGGGCATCGGACGGTAACACACATCTTCTTACTACGACTATGCCTTTATTGCATGAGTATTCACGATGAAATGATGATGTTTATATGATGTTTATACGATGAAACTCATATGATGTTTATTGCTTATACGATGCTTATATGATGACGTTTATGCGATGTATTGTGGTAAGATGCCACGGGGTAAGATGCCCCACATGGTAAGAGGCCATGCGATGTATTGTGGTAAGATGCCACGAGGTAAGATGCCCCACATGGTAAGAGGCCATGCGATGTATTGTGGTAAGATGCCACGGGGTAAGATGCCCCATATGGTAAGAGGCCATACGATGATATTGTGGTAAGATGCCACGGGGGTAAGATGCCCCATATGCATGATTCTAAATCAGGGACAACAATAAGAAGTGAATGAATAACCAGCATATTTACTTAACCAATGTTTCATGCATTTACTATGATGTTTTATGATGTTAAGTAAGATTATATATGCTCATGATGTGTTATCCCTGTAGGTACACTTTTGGACGGAAGGACTAAGGGTCGGGTTGAGGCAGTGAGCTACGAGGGACACATGAATGTATAGGATTCAAGTTATGATTAGTATCTACTCTAGGAGTAGTGTAAATCTAAATGACATTCTTTTAGAATGTAATGAATTATTTTTGAAGTTTTGTATTTTGGCCTGTAATCCTGTTAGCTCGTGTAACAACCAGAACCTTAAGATATTACCTTAATGAATGATTAGTCCTTCTTATGTCTTTTAATCACTGTTAAGGTGGGAAGACCCCACAGAATAATATACTAGGGTTGCAATGAATTGGTATATATTGCGAATCATACTGTGCCGCTATGGAGCGAGCAGTTATTGGGATGTTGTCGCTATGGAGCGAACATCGGTTATGATGCCGCCGTTGTTGAGTTTACGAGGTAATGGAACTGTGGAATCATTATTAATATATATGTGATATCTGTAAATCATGAGTGTTATGATTTAATTGTAATTTGAATATGGAATAATGGTTTGAGCATGGGTATAGTTAATCAACGTAATGATTAACTGATTTTGAGGAATTGATGATTTTGGCTATTGTGAGAACAGGAACAGCACGGGGGATCCCATTTGGTAACGATACTATACATGGAGTATCTTTTACATGTACAATTTTATATCCTGTAAATTACGTATTGTGATATTGTTGTTATTGAGATGGTGAATTGGTACGCTCACCCGTGTGGGGGTTGTTTCTGTTGGCACATGTGAACATGTACAACATTTGCTCTGGAGTTGAGTTCAGGCTGTAGATTGGGAATGCTCCCAGGGCTGAGGTACCAATGCTGGTATAGTAGTGTGCTTTATACATTAGATACACATTCATTTATTCAATGCTCGTCTGTGAGCATTTCGATGTGTATATGGATTGTATAAAGGTTAAGGGTGTCTCTTTTCATTTTATGATTGGCATGCAATTAGATAAAGAGAATTGCATTATGAATTGAGAACATGTTAGTGTGTTATTAGGTGTAAGAGTATGCTAGTGGGATGGTATTGGGAATTGAACATTATGTGGCATATATGAGGATTCCCTAATGTTATAAATTGTGATAATGCACTAATAGCGGGTTAAGGTTGCGAGGGCCTTACATTAGTGGTATCATAGCAGTGGTTTGCTCTTTTGGGGTGTTGAGGGCCTAGGGATATGTTGATAGAAATGAGTAGCACATATTTATGCCTGATATTGGTTAGTGTTGTGTGACACAAGTATTGTGCTTATGTGCATATTATGATATGAGATCATAAATGAAAGGTGTTATGATAACCATTGTGTTTGCGGGATCGAATGGAATACGATGGAAATTGTATTGATGGACTAATTTGCACTTTATGTGATAAGTGCTAAGGAATCTGATTTTGTAGGAAAATCAGGGAATGAGAAACGTGATGCACTGTCTGAGGACAGAGAATGGTAGACAATGTGGGGTCGTCAATAGGTGATGGTAGATGATGTGATGACTAGGTATGGTTGCCTTATGATTATAAGGATGCATGTATATGCATACATTGGAAATGATTTATTACGGGGAGAATGCTGGATTTTGTTATTGTGCATATGAAAGTATAGCAATTATTGTGATGCTACGGGTATATCGACTAGCGATGGATCATAATATTTGCCGTTGTCTTATCAAGCGATGAATCAGGGTATTTACCGCTGCCATATTGTAGCTTGGGTCGCTGGTATGTCGAAGCGAGGGATATCATTGAGCCGTTGTTACACGAAGCGAGGGGTATTGTGATATGGAATACTTGTCGCTGTTACACAAAGCGAGGGGTATTGTGATATGGAATACTTGCCGCTGTTACATGAAGCAATGGGTATTGTGATATGGAATACTTGCCATTGTTACAGAAAGCGGGGGGTATTGTGACATAGAATATATGTCGTTGTTGTGTCGAAGCAAAGGTACATGCCGCTGTCACATCGAATCGATGAGTTTGGGAACAAAGTGCTACTTGTGATGTGAGTCACCTCTTGAGTCCGTAAGGAACAAAGTGCTACATACATGTGAGTCATCTCTTGAGTCCACATATATGCCGCTGTCATGACGAAGCGAAGGTACATGCCACTGTCACGTCGAAGCGATGAGTTTGGGAACAAAGTGCTACATGTGATGTGAGTCACCTCTTGAGTCCGAAAGAAACAAAGTGAGTCCGAAAGAAACAAAGTACTACATACATGTGAGTCACCTCTTGAGTCCACATATATGCCACTGTCGTGGTGAAGCGAAGGTACATGCCGCTGTCACGTCGAAGTGATGAGTTTGGGAAAAAAATGCTATATGTGATGTGAGTCACTCTTGAGTCCGAAAGGAACAAAGTGCTACATACATGTGAGTCACCTCTTGAGTCCACGTTTATGCCGCTGTATACTGATAAGTGTATTTTATACACTTATATTTCCTCTTATTTTGCATGGTTTAGTGTTAGTTTTCGATCAGAATTACACTTTTGGTCTTGTTCTGTGTTGTTTTGCAGGAATCCAAGGAATTAAGCATTTTATTATTAAAAGATGGTGAAAAATACATAAATGTGACAAGAATTCAAATTGGGACTCAACGATAAAATAATCATGCACCGGGACATGTCAATTGGCAAGGAAATATTATATTATATTATAATATAATATAATATAATATATATGGGTTATGGAAGGATAAGGAGAAAGAGGAAAGATATTGAAATAAAATAAGAGGGGATACACGCAGATAAGGAAAAAGAAAGAAAGATGGAAGGAGATTTTCATTGGACAAAAAATCCACGTACAAAGATATTTACGGAGAGGAGACTGAACGGGAAGAGGAAAAAATCACGTACATAAAAAGGGCAGTACACGGACAGAAGAAGAAGGACGAGGCGAGAGCTGATATACGTGAAGAAATAAGAGAGACGCGCGGGAGACGAATTTACGCAGCAGAATTGACGTGACAAAGCAGTAGCCGAGAGCTAAAGAGGAGAGGAGGAGACCATTCGAGGCCGCGTGCTTACACCGAAGGGCATAGATTTTGACGACGGAGAAGACGACGGCGACTACCGGGGACGGAGGGCCATCAACCAATTCGTTTGATTATCTATTCCCTTATGTTTATGATGATTAAGAACATGTCTATGTGTTTATTTAATGTATTCATGAACTAATTTATTATTCTAGGGTTAGACGGATCTTGACTTGAAACTATGTCATTGGTTTTTCATATGGTTTTTATGTTTTCATGTTCTTAATGCTTTTAATCTACTGGCCATTGATTGAATGATTCCATATTCGTGATCTATCACTCGGGAGAGGGGGTTGTGAATAGGAAAGAAGGAATTCGTATCGTGGTAGTTATATTGTTCGGAAGGCCTATAACTCCATAGAAGTCGTCATAGGAATTACTGCGCTTTTACAATTGTCTGATAATTCATCTTAGATAGGGATATCAAGATTAATGTTAGATAATTACTTCTGCTTAACACCCGGGAGGGGGAGTAGAAACAAATAAGAATTCTCGGCTAGTAAACTAGGAAAACACGACATAGTGGATAGTTGAGTGAAGTCGAACCTCTAGAATCCGTTCTCATTGATTTTCTCCACTTAAATTACCATCTTGTTAATCTTTTATTCTATTTTCGTAGATTAGTTTAATAATTCTGCTATCGATTGTCTAAATAAAGTCGAGACTATTCTAATTACAGTACTTGGTAGAACTTAATTTTCAATCCCTGTGGGTTCGACATCCGTACTTTCAAATTCCTATACTAAAACTTGACACCGTACACTTGCGGTACGTTTCATACGCATCAAGTTTTTGGCGCCGTTGCCGGGGATTGATATAATTTTGTTTACTGATACTGTTACCAAGTAGTCTTGATTTTAATTTAGAATTTTATTTTTTGTTTTTCTTGTGAGGTACTTGGAGATGTTTCATCAGCAAGTTTCCACAAGCTTTGCCCAACAACCGTATGAACCATTCTATGCAGCTTGGAACAGATTCAACCACGACTTTTCAAACTACGCTCCTCTTCAATCTTTCTACAGTGGATTGGATGCAGACACACAAGAATGGGTATTTAATGGAGCTTTGGCAGCTGGTAGTCCCATATATTGTAGAGATGATGACAGGGTACACCTGTTTAACCATATGGCGAATTTCGACTATCAGTGGCACTTTGATCCTTCAATGCTGGGTTGGAGTCACCAATATCCACTAGAGCATCATTACCCTCATTTTACACACCAATCATTCAAGCATCAATCAGAGGATGAGTATAGTTCTGATAAAGTCTCTAAGTTGGAGGATATTTTGCGCAAATTCTGGCCATCATTTGAACCAAAGATCGAAAATCACACCAGAAGTAGCCTTGAGCAGCTGATAGAGACATTTGTCCAAAGTTCGACATTGAGGCTTGACAAGAATGAGTCGAGGCTTGATACGATTGAGGGTCACATGAACAACATGGGTGCTACAATGAAGTCTCTTGAGGTGCAAATTGGGCAGCTTGCTAATGCCATGAACAACCAACAAAGAGGATCATTTCCTAGCAACACCGAAGTGAACCCAACCAACCAAGTTTGGGAGAGTGATCCTACTCATGCGGAAGATTCAAGGGAATATGAGCATTTTCAAGTGGTTGAGCCTACTATGGAAGAGTTATCTGATGAATTCCCGTGTCAAGATGAGCCTAGCGTGACGTTGGAAGATGAGCATATTTTTGAAAATAGTGAGGAGCACTCATCGATGGTGATGTCCTATATGCCATATGTGGATCCGTTCTTCCCATTGATGCCAACTTCACCATATTACGTCCTCCACGAGATGAAGCCAAGCTTAGAATCTTTCTCCCATGCTTATCAATTTTCGAAGGACGTTGTTGGAGCGACGAGCGTTAATTGTCAGTATCTTGCCAAGCTTGAGGGCATACACAACCAAGACCCACATGTAGTGTCATATGATACTTACTATGGGCGGAAGCCGCTATTTGATGGTTGCTTCGCATAGTCTGGCTGACGACTTTAAACAAAGCGCTTTTCGGGAGGCAACCCGAATCCTGTATCCTTATTTTATTTTATTTTTTTTTAAAAAAAAAATGAGGCTGGCGTATTTACGCCTTTCAAGGCGTAATTACGCCTGAAAAATATTTTGCATGTTTGAGATGCCGTAGGACAGGCGTAACTACGCCTCTTTGTGGCGTAATTACGCCTGTCAAATTTTCAGCAAATTTAAAATGCCGTAGCGTAGGCGTAACTACGCCTGTTTTCGGCGTAGTTACGCCTAACATTTTTTTAAAAAAAATTTCAAAGCCGTAGGCGAGGCGTAATTACGCCTCTCCAGCGGCGTAATTACGCCTCTTACCCTCAATTTTTCAATTTCGATTTTTTTCTCTTCAATCTCTCTTAATTATGCTATCCCACCTCTAAAGTCCATATTTTTATCGATTAATTGCAGGTTTTTGGAGTCTATTGGTGCAAGGAAGCAAGTTTAGGGGGGTTGCATCAAAGTGGTCTAGCTTAGCCAACCAAATCGAAAATTCTTCATCTAAGGGTTGGGCCTATACTGATGCGGAGGTCCCTATCATCATCTTCTCACCATACCCATGAGCATGAGATGGGCGACGATTACTGACGATCGTCGTCGCAGGTTGGTGTGTTGTCCCTTATTTTATACGTTGTATGGTACATTGAGGACAATGCACGATTTTAAGTTTGGGGGGGTGTTTAAACATTGAAGATGTTTTGTTTCCTGGATTCCTATGTGTGTTGTGTTTTGTGTTTTTTTTTTTTTAGTCTTTTTCTTTTTGTGTCATAAGTCGTGAATTGAAGTAATTGTGAAGGCCGATGATGAAGAATTGAGCTTATTTGTGAAAATTTTAAAATTTTTGTTCGCTTTGCTCTTGAGTTTCTTACACATTCATGCACTAGAGACCATGACCATTTGACCAATTAAAGTTGATTTGAATGAACACAAATATGATATAGGCAATTCTTGATAATACTTTGGGCCTTTATTCATTGATATAAATTTGCCATAGTAGCCCCTTTGAGCTTAAACGTAAAAGAATGAGGATTGAATTGTTGCAATATATTTTATAATCTCATTCAAATTTGTTTCTTATATCAACTTGCTTTTGAGATACCATTTGAGCACATTGGTCAAATCATATAAGTTATTTGTGAATTGAGAGTAGTCTAGAACTTGCTTTAGTACCCTTTGAGGCGAAATACAGACATATGTGGCTTAGGAATGATTTAGGCAATTTTTGATTCGTTTGAGCCTTTGAAGCCACCAAATGACATCATTTTTTATCCCTAGCTACCCTTTTGAGCTTATTGAAAATCGAATGGCATGTGCTTAGGCACATAATAACCCCCATTCGGCATCATTTCAAAATCCCACATTGACCACCTTGCTAAAGCTTATACATTTGGCATGTGCTTAGGCACATAATAACCCTCAAGTGAGTAAGCCCATATTGCACTTTAAAGTTTCAAATATCCCTCATGTTCCTAATTGAAAAATAGAAGGGGGATAATAATGAAAAAAGGGAATGAATGCATAGAAATATGTTGAAGAGGTGAAGAAAATAGTGATGGAAAGAATGAGAAAATAATGAGGTGAATGATGAGGCGGATGAGAAAAGAGGGTGAATTAAAAAGAAAAAAAAAATGATGAATCATCAATAGAAGGAATCAAAATTGAGATGAGAGTGCGCAACATGGTTATATATGACTTACTCTCTTGCTTTGAATATCCAATTTTTTATTGAAGCCATGAGCCGAAGCTTAACGTTACAAGCCTATTAAGACCTATTGATCGAGCCACATTCGTCTAATATACTAGTGGAGAAGGTTATGAATAGTAAGCTTATGGACCCTCGAGAAACACTTGTAAGAATATGATTTTGACATTCACATACGTACATCTCATTACTTTAATTTTATGCATTGTTCATTGTTTGTCAAAGTTATACTCCTTTTATGAACAATGCAAATGAACCCACATCTTTGCAAAGTCCTATTGATTTGTGTGAGTAAAGATTGCTTTAATGGTTAAATGGAAGTGGTAGAACACACACACTTGAGAACTCTTGAGTAGACTGATATGCATACTTGACTTAAAATTTTTAGACAATTGATCTTCGAGGCCAATTTGCAATTATAACATTTCATGACTTGCGTTAGTAGTGTGTTTTCTTTTTCTCTTTTATTTCTTAGTCTTTTTCCATTTTTATTTTGCTCGGGACTAGCAAAAATTTAAGTTTAGGGGGTTATATACGTAGCGATGATTTATGCCGATGTATACCTAGCGATGGTTTATGCCGCTGTATACGTAGCGCCAGATTATACCGATGTATTGGTATCGATGGTTTATGCCGCTGTATACGTAGCGATGGTTTATATCGTTGTATACGTAGCGGTGGATTATACCGTTGTATACGTAGCAAGGGATTATACCACCATCGAGCGCTGAGTGTGGATTGTATACCGCCGTTGGGTGATGAATATAGATATGCAGCTATTATATTAGCGATGAGTAATTTTATATTGCCATTGAGTTAGCAATAAATGTGTATGTCATGTGTAGACATATACCGTCATGAGTTGACGAGAAATCATGGATGTCATGTGTAGACATATACCGTCACGAGTTGATGAGGAATCATGGATGTCATGTGTTGACATATACCGTCATGAGTTGACGAGGAATTGTGGATGTCATGTGTTGACATATACGTCACGAGTTGACAAGGAATTGTGAATGTCATGTGTTGACATGTACCGTCACGAGTTGACGAGGACATTGTGGTGTCATGTGTTGACATGTAGGCATCACAGGTTGACACGGAACCATTATGCCAAGCGGGTTCGCTCGATGAATAAATGGTTGTGTCGTACATGTAAGTGTACTGCAGCACGTATGATGGTAAATGTGTTATGAGTAGTGGTACCTTGGGTATCCTCGTTGAGTTAGCTACGGCCAAGCGACTTGTAGTGTATGTAGTTATCGAGTGAACTACATACATATGTCGATGTGGAGTAGGGTGTACATGGTCCCCCATGCACATGAGAATGTGAAATAAATCCTAATGGGTTAGGATTGATTTGTGACGGAGTGAGGACATGGAGATGTTCCTTGTGTATCGGTATTAGAGAAATATTGGATGATGATTCATTACTCTAATTGATTGTGCAGTATTGTATACCAGGATTGAACGTATGATACGTTGGCAGGTTTTGTGTAATCTTAGGAGGCTGCGAGTTGCTAGCCAGGTAAGTTGAATTATTGTTGCATTAATATAGTGAGCTTGTTGTAGACACTATACTGCTTGTTGGAACCGAGTGTGGTGGACTCATATGATGGTACGATGAGTGGTTATAGTGGACTCGTGTAGTCACTATGATGCCTTTGAGTTGAGGTGAGAGATACCTCAAGGGAGCTTTCAGCTCGGCTTGGCCGGGAGTACCAACGAGAGGGTTAACAGGTTATTGTTACCTATGATTGAGAATTCTTGCAATAAGGATGCAATGGTGAGATGTAACCGGAGTTGTGGGATATAGTTAGTGTGGTAACACTACTGTATCGATTGTATCTCTTGGAGAGATTCGGAACAACACTGTTTTGGAAACGGTTAGTATCGATTGTGGGTTGATTATGAATCAACCATGGTAAGCATTACTGGTGATGGACCGGGTAATGGCTTTGCGTTATTTGTGAGACGTATGAGGAGACGTCCCTGGAGGGATGCTTGGGAAAGTTGAGTACTACGACATTAGTGTAGAGCATCATTAGAATTTGTATACATTGTGTATACGGGATTGAGAATGATTGGTGATAGTGGCAAGGAAGCACTATCCTGAACCAGATATATATTTATTGGTTCCGGGATACATTTTGGTATAAATGTATCCAGATTTTTCCGACGGTGGTTCGAGATTGGAGGGTCATGGACTTATGACACCTTCCTTGCGAGGGAGGAGATATTGATATACCTGTTGGGAATCTTTGAGAGATTCAATGAGTCGATACACATGGTGTGGATGTTGAGTTCACACCATTAGTCATTGGTTCGTCAATCATCATTCTCCACGGAGTGAGAATAACTGAGGATTGATAGTTGTGTTGGGGGCTTGTGGGTATGATTGGAGATACCAAGCGGAGTGCATTGAGTATGCATGTGGTGTTGGTACTCAGGCATATATACCGATGTATATACAAATGCCAGTAATTCTTATGCTTGTTGAGCAACGGTTTAGTGTGTTTAGATTGGTAAATCTCGGGTAAGAGATTGTTGTATCCTTTAGATTGGGAACCTCGATGTAACAATTTATTCTGAGGAATAAATTGTGAGATTTTGGTAGACTCTTTTAAGAAGAGATAATGGTGTTTTGGGTCACGACAGTTCATTACTGGTTAATTCGATAGTATCCCTGTGTTAGGATTGTTAATTCTAAGGGTAAACAAGGGATGACCAGAATTCAAATTCGTTGGGTGTCGTTGGCGGCACATATGGTGATAATGCAATTGATTTTCTTGCATGTCCTCTATGGAAACTTGAGACCTTGTGGAGTCTCGATAGTGTGTTGGGACCAAGATGCGATTTCTTGGAAAACACATGGATGTTGACATCTGTGAATGTTTTGTGGATTGGTGGCCCTGTGTTTGCCCGATCCGAGTTGCAAGGGGTGCAACTTCTCCTTCATGGAGATGGGATTGGAGAATGGAAACTGAGATTTGAGTAGGTTTACTGGTGGTTTCCTTTGTAGCGGTGTATATTTGACATCGGGGACCCAGTCATAGAAATATCAGTGAGGTGATATCTACGTTGGAACCAGGGATGATTTGAGTAGTTTAGCAGTTAAGGTTGACTGACTGCTTTTGGGATGGTTAACATCGAGGTGTGTTAACATCTTTTAAGGTTGTGGTGGTTTGGGAGGATGACTCCATTCCAGAATTTGGTGCGAGGTCGATGTCCTCGTGGTTGGTATGTTGATCATGATGTATTGATGAATTGTGTTGCATATCCAAATAGGTGTGGTCTCGGCGGTACGTGGAGTACGCCTGTACAAATTTCGAGGATGAAATTTTATTAGTGGGGCATAAATGTGATAACCAAAAATTAATTGTGTTAATCCCGGCTTGATTATAACCCCTTGTGGATTTTAATTGGTGTAATTATGAGATAATTACGGTGTTGAGACTCCTGAGAATTTTAATCCGGTATCGGGGTCGTTGAGCCCAAGGGTTGAGATTTATTCTCATTAAAGTGATAACCCTTGGATTTGTGTTTTTCGTAGAATATGGAGTCTGGGGATCCTTGATTTGAGGTTGATAATGGAAATAGTGAGTGTGTGATAATTATTGAACACAACTGATTTTTAATGAGTTATGATGCGAGTATTTGAGACTCGGGTTTTTGGAGCCTTAGTAGTATATATATACCAAGTGGGCTCGGTGTTCAGTCATTTCCCTCTCTTCCCTCTCTCTCCTCTCCCACGTTTTCCCCCATTTCCCCTTTCCTTTTTTTCTCTTGGAAGAGAAATCGAGCAATGCTCGACTTCGGGGCGTGATTTCTCTAAGATAATTGCGTAATGTCCTTCCCCTCACTTTATCTTCGTTTTGATTGTGGTATTGTGGAATTTGGTTAAGTTTTGGGATGGATTTGAGTTTTGGATTTTCGGAGATTTTTGGTTGTTGTGTTTTGGGGAGGATTTATGGTTCCTTGTTAAGGATTTATGGTGTATTCGGTGTTGGGAGTTTTTGCATTAAAAATGCCATTTTTTGGCTGAAAGAGGTCTAGGTGATCGATCGCTAGGGCTGGGCGATTGGTCGCCGCGTCGTTGGTAAAAATTTTAAGGTGATGAACAGTGGAGCGATCGATCGCTTGAAACTTAGCGATCGATCGCCTAGAGGCAGTAGCCAATTGCATTGAGAGGCAATCGATTGCCTGGAAAGAAGCGATCGATCGCCCATGCCTATTTTTGAGAGGCGATCGATGGCCTGGGATGAAGAGATCGATCGCCGATGCCTGATTATTGGAAAATTATTTTGTGTTGTGAGCGTATGCTTTGCCCGAGTCTTTTAAATGGTTAATCATCATGACTTGATGATGTTTTTGGAGGTTGAATGCGTGCTCGGGTATGTGTTTGTGGGCACGAATTAATTGTGAGTTATTAATGTGTTTAGCAAATAATTCATGGGATCTCGAGGCAAAGGCAAGGATTGGCTCTTGCCATTGGATCATAAGGTACGCATGTATAACGTACGAGCATAGTGTTATATATTATTGTCATTGTAGAATGAATAATATACAAGGGTTGCAATGAATTGGTATATATTACGAATCATACGATGTCGCTATGGAGCGAGCAATTATTGGGATGTTGTCACTTTAGAGCAAATATCGGCTATGATGCCGTCGCTGTTGAGCGTGCAAGGTAATGTAACTGTGGAATCATTATTAAACTATATGTGATATCTGTAAATCATGAGTATAATGATTTAACTGTAATTGAATATGAAATTAATGGTTTGAGCATGTGTATAGTTAATCAACGTAATGATTACCTGATTTTGAGGACTTGATGGGATTGTGAGAACAGGAACAATATGGGGTATCCCATTTGGTAACGATACTATACATGGAGTATCTTTTACATCTACAGTTTTATATTCTGTAAATTACGTATTGTGATATTGCTGTTATTGATATGGTGGATTGGTATGCCCATCCCGTGTGGGGGCTGTTTCTGTTTGCACAAGTGAATATGAACAGCATTGGCTCTGGAGTTGAGTTCGGGCTGTAGATTTGGAATGCTCCCAGGCCTGAGATACCAATGCTGGTATTGAGTAGTATGCTTTATACATTAGATACACATTCATTTATTCAATGCTCGCCTGTGAGCATTTTGATGTGTATATGGATTGTATAAGGTTAAGGGCTTCTCTTTTCATTTATGATTGGCATGCAATTAGATAAAGAGAATTGCATTATGAATTGAGAACATGTTAGTGTGTTATGAGGTGTATGCGTATGCTAGTGGGATGGTATTGGGAATTGAATATTATGTGGATTAATGTCGAATTTTTTTATAGATGGCATATATGAGGATTCCCTAATGTTATAAAAGCATGCACCATTATTGTGATAATGCACTAGTAGCGGGTAAGGTAGCGAGGACCTTACATCCCCTCTCCTCTTATGGATTCTCGCTGGTGGATGTGTGGCTTTGCCATGACGATATCCATGGTTTCTCTATTTGTTGTGCCGTCGGTGGTGGCCATTGTTGTTTTCGGGGTTCTATCGGATGTGGGGTTGTGTTAGGTGCGTCGACTATGGTGGTAGGGGCGACGGTTATGGTGGTAGTGCCTTTGACAGGGCTATTGGCTTTGCCGGCGAGTTTGGGGTTAGAGTCGTAGGCTTTGGGGGCAGGGATGTGGTTGATGGAGTCGCCGGAGGTGGTGGGTGGTGTGCTGACGGCCATCGTGGAGAGGGTAGGTCTGGTGGGTTTGCAGCAGTGACTTACACGCTATTGGTCTATTGGACCTTTTTTGACTGGCGGTTTTTTTGGCGTTGGTTGCCACGCAACCATGCCTCTTGCCATGAATCTCCCTGCTTCAAGTGCCTGGATCTTGGGAGCCATCTGGGCATTCTTTTGCGTGTGCATTACTATATGCGATAGCTCCCATTTTGTGCATCTTGCTTATCATTGTCTACTTTCTGTGTTTCTCACTTGTGTCTCAATCTGTTGTCTTGTATTTATATGTTGTTATTTTTGGATTTTTGTTAATGTGTCTTGTTGTGTTCTGTGTTTGTGTTCCTGGTTGTGGTTATGTTTGTATCTTCCTTGCTGGTTTGAACATGCAATTGAGGTGTATTGCGGGTGGTTTACCGGATCTACTTCACTACTGGTTACTAGATTGATCTTGACTGCTAGGATTTTCGGTTTCATGCGCCATCCTCTGGAGTTCTTTGGTGGTCGTGTTTCTGTTTGGGACTTGGGGATTGAGGGCCTGCGCGGTTGCTACCCTTATCAGTTTTCTTCTTTCAACTCAATGTATGTCTACCTTCAGTTATTGGAAGGCAGTTCCCATCTTCGACTTCCTCCGGGTCATGGTTTGAGGGGACTCGGTTTAGTTATGACGGCACTTGCACTCTATTGGTCATATCTTGGTTATCCTTTTGTGCAGTCTTTTCTGTGTCGGCCTCTTTATTCGCATCTTGTTAGGTCTGTTCCTTTTATTAGCTGCAACTGGCAGTTGTATCATTTGTACAAATGACTTTATTAATATAATATTTTATGCTCCAAAAAAAAATAATACATTTCTTCCAAGTGGAATAAGAGTTAGGTTCTCATCCAAAATCTATATCCTTTGGCAATACTATTTTTACGCATCTCCTCAAGAACTGTCCATTTTTAAATATTGATGTTGACCACTTCAAACCCATAAATGTAAAACAACTACACCACACCTGTCCTTCAAAACAGCCAACTGATTCACCAAGCAGATTTAACTTGTTTAATTGGGAAATGTGGCTGCAAAATTTTCATGTACTAGTATTTTCCAGCATATTTTCTGAGCCCACAGAAAACACCATCTCGAAAGTATATTTTGATTATTTGATAAAGGCGGCCTTCTATGCTATGAAAAGATTGCAGAAGAATAAGAGAAAAATCGTTGATCTTCGTGCCTCAAAGAGTCGCAAGACCCTAGGGGCGGCTCAACAGCAAAGATATTTGCTTTAGGCCCCCGATTCCATAAGTCCATAACTTTCTAACCCTTAGATTTATTAATTATAGAGTCAGAGAATCTAAAAAAAATTTGCATCCCTATATTTAATTAATAATCTATATTAATAAGTAATTACAATGAATCACAGCATTCCCTTATCTCACCCTAAAAAAAATTCACCTATTGTATTGATTATTTTCAAAATATGATGATATATTTGGTCTTGACAAATTAAATTCATATATTGACTGTGATTTGGAAAAAAAATCTTGATTATAATAGGCATTTTGATATTGATGGTTTAGATATTTCGGAGTTAACCGTCTATAGCATATAGAATAGTATTGACTATATCAGCTACAGATGTATCTACATAAAAAAAAATCAAAACTAAAGGTTATAAAATTTATTTACGAACAACTATGTTTCAAGATCGATTAAATGGATTAGCTGTTTCAGTAATCAAAAATGATTTATAGGCTAAACTTGAATACGAAAGTTTAATAAGTAATTTTATATATAAAAAAATGTAAGAAGTAAGATTTTTGTTTAATATTCACTTTATTTTTTAATTTTTTCAAAAGGCCTCATTTTTATAATTTATCTAAGAACTTCAAAAGGTTTTAATCCGCCACTACAAGATCCGGTAAGTGGATTGTTGTTGGTAGGGTTCTCCTTTCACCCAAGCTACTACTCTTATATATGTGAAATTTCCAACATTATTGTGGAAGCTTGAATTATTTGAAGGTGCATTTGAACTAAAATATGATTTCAAATCTATTATCCAAAATCTATTTTAGTTGTTTGTATTTTAAATCCTTGAATTTCAAATTTCTTTTATTTTTAAGTTGTGTAATAACGTAATGAATATCGATTTTTTTATTAATATGAAAGTTCAGCTTTCTATTTTTATTCTCATTCTTAAAGCACTCGCTTGGTCCACTGCAACCACAAACTTTGCAAACTTTTAAATATGATTAGCAAGTTTCAGTGCACTAACGACTTGCTATGATTCCTCTCGCTTGCTTGCATGATGTAATCTCTATGAAAGAGGGAGATATGAAACAAGACACCATATTGAAATAATTTGAAAATTAATTCAAATATACAAAAGTAGGAAATATAAGGGGACAATTATATTTATAACCTTCTTTCTTATTTCTTTTGATTTTTGACCTAACTTATTTTAATGTTTAAAAATTAACCTTCATTTAGAATTCAAATATTGAATTTGCCAAAATTATCATAGTCCTCTAGAACCCAATTACGCTAACCCAAAATCATAATCTCTTGCACAATGCATCAAGTGCTTCATCTCCTCTTCTATTTCTCATTTCGGCAACATCTGCGCCTTCTCATTTTGTCCAAAACCCTTGACATCATCATGTGGTGGCCGACGAAAGAAACATCCACGCTTTCTCTTGAACGCTCCGACCCATCTTCACTAGCCAAGAGATTGTGGTATTCACTTGGATTTTTTTGAGATTCTCTTGGAAATACATATGTCTAAGCATCTGATGCACTGCATAACTACCCTGTCCTTTATATATGTTGTTCTTGAGAAATGATTAAAAAAGTATTTTTCACTATCTTTAGTCAACAATTTGAAAATGTTAAACTATGAGATTGTCTAATTATTGTGAAGGTTTTTACCCTCAACTATGTGTTGTGTGACTTGCTAGGGGTCAATGTGACTTATTTTAATATCTTTGGATTGTTAATGTTCAACTTTCAAAGTTTTGTTACAGGCGGACTTGGATACCTCGAGTAAAGTCACAGGGTCCTTACAAACTGGGGAGATGTTGTATAGTTTCTAACATTATTGTGTGCCTTCACGCTCTCTCTTGAACGCTCCGACTCATCTTCACCAGCCAAGAGATTGTTGTATTCCATGTAGAGTTTTCTGAAATAGAGTTTTGTGAAATTCTTTTCACTGGTTTTCTCTTGGAAAGCGGAGAAGAGGGAATCAAAGTGACTACAAGAAAGACCTCACTAGTCAAGTTTGCAGTATACTCTCGAGCCAACTACATATTATTTTGTTTATTTATCTTATTTGAGGAAACAAATAACTCTTAGCAGATGGCATAGAGGGGGTGGGTAAACTCAAAATTTTGATAACGAGGAGCTTATCATATTTGTTGATCTTATTTGGTGTGACAAATTTCTTTTTTACTCACATGAATATTTCTTGTAGTCCTAATAATAGCTAGTATTATTTCAAGTCTGTTTAAAATAGTTTTAATAGGAAAATGATGCAAATTATTTTGTTTCTATATGGTGGAAGTTGCATCTTGGACTTTGTTTTTTTAACTTGTTTTTTTGAGAAGTTACATGATGAAAATGAACTGGGTTTTTTTTTTCCTGACAGGAATAAATGAATCATCAATGGTCTTGCTTCTGTATACAAACAAGCAGACATGGACATTGCATGTTGTAAGGACCCCAAGCCCTTAACCCTTGATTAGTGTACTAATCATTATGTGTGGCACATGCTTTCAATAAAATCAATCGGGAAACTCAGATGATACTTTACCATTGAATGGCAATTACAAAATTTCTTTAATATTCAACATTAAGATCATCTATACCAACAAATAGACTCATAGATTTCGCCCATTTCCATCCCCATTACACCACTTTTTACATTGTGGACTTTTATAAAAATTTGGGCAGAGTCTCCCCATAAATAGAGCCATCCCGAAATAAAAGCACATCACATAATATAGTTCCCGGCCAGGGAAAACACATACTCAACAGAATACAGTAACACTAAGTAAATTCACAGCCAGGGAAGACACCACACATAAGACAACATAAGTGGGTTTCAACACCCACATAATACACCAATGACTCTCATATCATTAGCAATTCTACCCTTAATTCCATGCAACATAGAATGAAAGAGAGAAAGGCTCATGCCTTTATATACAACCCATATACAAGTATAACCGTGCTCACATGCGAGCATCATAAATGTGTATATAACCCTCGGGTGTATATAAGTACTCTATACGATACCGTGCTCCATCAAGCCCTGGTACCACGATCCTGGGAGTACATCCAATCAACAGCTCGAGCTCAGCTCCACAGCCATCGATGAACCTGTTGACCTGCCCCAACAGAGACAGCCCCCAACGGGGTGAGCATACCAATACACAAATCCCATAATCACAATAATGAAATTCATAATTTACAACAAAAGTAAATACTAATGAATTTTAAATGATACTCCCTGGATGGCAACGTCCTCATCCGGAATTCCGTGTACTGTCCCTGTTCTCACAATCATCAAACTCATCAAATCTCAAAAATCAGTAAATCAACACATTGATTTAACTCATCGCATGCCTGATTCTCAAATATCAATAATTAATGATTCCAAATTCATTATACATACAAATATAGATATCTCAATATCTAATACTGATTTTCAACTTTGCTACCAATCACAGATAGCTCAAATGCCTAGCATTTATTTTACCAATTCTCCATTATACTTAGACATCTCACATGTCTTATAATGAATACATGCTTCCACGATCATTCTCAGGCATCTCAATGCCCTACAATGGTCATATACATCCAGTACCCCATATATCTTATGAGGTTATGAAACTCTAAAATCACGCACGCTTGTGGCGGCGATATCAAGATTAGGTCGTTCCATAGCTATATCAACACATATATATATAACCATACGCACAACCATCTAATGCAATCAAAATACACTATGCATTTCACAATGCTCTCATATAAAGTAATGCTCGTACGTCGCACGTACATCAAATCTCCGAAGTCCGAGCCAAACCTTACTCGAGTTCCATGCCCCGAGGAATGATGTGCTAACACGATAAATAATTCACAAATATTTACGAACATGCAACCCATGCTCAAGCGCACCCATAACCCTTATACAAAAATATTGCCAACACACGACAATTAATCATTTAAAAGACACGGGGCAGGGCATATGCAGGGAGGGAAATCGAATGAGACATTATCGAAAATTGTTCAAGAACACCCTCCAATTTTTTCGAACCCTATCATCAAAATTCGAACCCAACCAAGCACCATAATTCATCTAAAACATGTAATAAACGATCAACAACAAGAATCACCACCCCCTGCCAAAACCCCCAAATTCGAACCTAAACCCTCACGAAATTAGGGAATTAATTCGAACCAACATCACCAAAAATGGCAGGGAATTACATGAGAATAACAAAAAATGGGTAAGGGAGGTTACCCAATCGAATCGGAAGGAAATCGTTCGAAAATCGAAGAACCCTAGAAATTGGGCATCTGCGCTTTTCTGCAAAATCCGAACGCAAATCGCGACGAAACTTCGAATTCCTGGTATGGAAAGGTGCGCCTGGAAGAGACGAAGCCGTTGGTGGGTCGGACGCGCCAGATGGCGGGCGCGGCGCTTTTACGCGCGGGGGTTGGGGCGACGGGAAACAACGGGGAGAGAGAGAGAAACGGCTGGAGGAGAAATGACTTTTAAAAATTAAAATCTCGGGTTCAACTGGTATTTATAGCAAAAATACCTCGAAATACTAATAGCCCCACAAATACATCATGATTCATTAAAAATCATCTGTTTTCAAAAACTCTCTCTCTAACCTCAAAACCCCCAACCGGTGCCCACACAAAGCACCACAGATCCCGAGTCACACTAAAAACCCAACTCTTAGGTTTTTCACCCAAATGAGAATACAATCTCAACCTCGGGATCCAACGATCCCAACTACCCAAATAGACGAGCCCGAAAGGCCCAACACTACGATTAAACTCCAAATCGCCACGTAAAACAACTTTAGGGGTCATTAACACTCCGGGATTAACATCTATAATCCTAGGTCATCACAATATCCCCCACTAAAAGAATTTCGTCCTCAAAATTTGCACCGGTGTAATACGTAACACCTAGGCTATACAACAACATGAAGCCATAACCTCGGTCCTTGACCATATTAGAATCGTATTAATAAACGCGAGGGTACCTACCTCGCACCAAACTCTGGAATGAAATAACCCTTCCAGTCCACCAAAAACAAAAGAGCGTCGGCACAACATAACGCTAACAATCCAAAAGCAGTTAGTCAACTGAAACTGCAAGGATTTGAATCGCTCCCGATTCCATCGTAGATATCATTCAATGACGTCTCTACCATGACTCACGATGTCTAACATACATCGTTACGAGGGAAACACTAGTATACCACGGTGTACACATACCAAACCTGGTTTCCACTTTCAAACCTCCTACATCGAAGGAGCAGTCGCATCATTGCAACTCAAATTGGGCAACTCACGGCCACAGATTCACACAAAAGACATCTCACAAGATGCCCACCTCCGGATGTTCCAAGAATCACATCCTGATCATAAATAAACAATCGAGACTCCACAGAGTTTAAAAATTCTGAACGGACATGCAATAAACCCATTGCATCCTCAACGCTTGTGTCGTCAGCGACACCCAACAAATCGATTTACTGCCATCCCTTGATAATCCTAGGATTTAACAATCCAAACTTGGGAAGGCTATCGAAAACTCGAAAGAAAACACCAACAAGGAAATACCTTAACCCACACAAGATAATCCCTCCTCAAAGGGAGTCAACTAACTTCACGACTATTCCTCATAATTATCGTGCCATGGAGATTCCCAACCTCAAGGTGTTCCATATCTCTCATCAGAGATTTAACCATCCAAAAATAGCATAACTCTATGCTTGACAAAAAGGAAATCAATAACTGGCATCCGTATACTCTCCGGTATACCTGCCTAAGCACTGACATCACATGCATACTCAATGCACTTGGCTCGGGTATCTACAACATACCCCTAAGCCCCAAACACAACTGTCAATTCTGAGTCATTCCCTACTCAGTGGAGGATGAAAATCGACGATTAACAACACGCGGTGTGATTCCCAAAATCAACACCACATGCATTAACTTACCGAATCTTTCAAAGATTCCCTATTGGTATAATACTAACTCATTCCTCACAAGAAAAGTGACATCGAACTCGAGATCCACTAGTCTCGAACCACTGTTCGGAAAAACTGGATACAATAACACCCATTGCATCCCAAATACACGGATTTCCCCAGATCGAGTCAACAACGACTTGATGACTCTCTTGTTGGTACTTCAACATCATGAGCTGTCCCAGACAAGTCTCACCAAGATTAAACATAAACGTATATATGTTTCAATGAGGCATGCACAACCTCAACCTCAAATGACGTGGTGACTACTAGAGTCCACCACAATCCACATCGTATCACCTTACGATTTGCCAAACTTGGTTCCAACGAGCAGTATAACGGCTCTAGCAAGCCCATCATGGTGCTGCACACACGCGGCAGACAAACTAGTCTCTGCCTATTTAGGTTTACCTCAAACTTACCAACAAGATGGACGTTTCCACACGGCACACCATACCGTGGGAAGGAAAATCAATAGAGTAGTGGGTCTGTACCCAACGTTCCTCTAATGTCGATACACCCTGGACACTCCAGTGTCCTATGTACTTAACGTAACCTGATCCTAATCCTTTAGGACCCATTCTACACCCTCAAGGGTGGTGTGACCATGTCTACCACATGTCATATCGACATAAAGCGAGTAATTTCCTCCATGATTACTCATGTCGTAAAAAAACATGGCCAAAAAGCCATTCCAACGAGCATACCTCAAGGTATCACCACTCGTAATATGATCACCTCAAACATATGCTGCGGTACAATCACATGTACAGCGCGTCCATCCATTTCTCAAGCAACCCGCTCGGTATAAGGGTCACGTCGACCGGTGACGTAGACACCACCTTGTGCTCGGCACTGGCACCCAATGTATACAACTGAATACGTATACTCAACGCATTGTTCATCGTAACGATGATGCATGTCTAATAAGACATCTCCTAC
The DNA here is from genome assembly GCA_907163345.1 of Haberlea rhodopensis. NCBI lineage: Eukaryota > Viridiplantae > Streptophyta > Magnoliopsida > Lamiales > Gesneriaceae > Haberlea > Haberlea rhodopensis. Next base: position 1,299,664 of record CAJQUN010000065.1, on the reverse strand, counting down.
ACCATCGTCATCGTCATCCCGTGACGACACATGCCCACTCATGGCATCTAAGGCATCGTCAACTAGTGACGATACATGTCAACAATGACATCTAAACAACCTAGTCAACTCGTGACGGTCCATGTACATCAACGTATGCCATCCACCATTATGCTAATAAAATAGCAATATCCATACCTCATCGCTAACAAGATAGCGGCATACCTGTCTCCGTCGCTGGATAATAGTGCGTAATCAGCACTCATCGCTCGAAGGCGGCATAATCCTGTGCTGAGTACATAGTGGCACAATCCATCGCTATAGAAACGACGGCATGATACCTCGCCATATAAAAGTGGCATGAAACCTTGCTATACTCCTGAGCATGAATCATCGTCCACATAATAGCAGAACGAGGCATAGCTATCAACATATCTGGCGGTACGAATCATCGTCAATCCTCATAGAAGAATGAGTCATCATCATTGACACAGCGGAATGAACCATCGCTATCATCCGTGTCATCATAAAGAAATGAATCATCATCATCGACACAGCGGAATACATCACCGCTATCATCCGTGTCCGGCGGTATAAACCATCGCCAATCATCATAAAGAGATGAAACATCATCAATCGACACAGCGGAATACATCACCGCTATCATCCGTGTCCGGCGGCATAAACCATCGCCAATCATCATAGAAAATGTACATAAATAAAGAAATGCATGAATCTTAATTAAGTATACTTCCTGGTTAAACACATTAACCCACTTTTATTGTCCCTGTTTCAAATATTCATGCACGTAATCATTAGATCTTAACGTAATTGATTAACATCATAACATCATAACGTCTTATGGCATCTTACCAAATAATAATATCGTATGACCTCTTACCATATGAGCATCTTACCCCGTGGCATCTTACCACATAATAATATCGTATGGCCTCTTACCATATGGGCATCTTACCCCGTGGTATCTTACCACATAATAACATCGTATTCAACATAACATGAATGCAAACATAAATGCATAAATCATAAATACAACCATAACTCATAAATAATCAACATATGAAATTATGGTTCCTTCTTACCTCTCCACGTAAGCGGAATTCTTCCTTGCTTCTTATGGAAATCCACGTAAGCGGAATTCTTCCTCGCTTCTTATGGAAATCCACGTAAGCGGAATTCTTCCTCGCTTCTTATGGAAATCCACGTAAGCGGAATCCTTCCTTGCTTCTTATGGAATTGAGTCATTTATCATTAGTGTATTTCAATGCTTCTTACTTCTCCACGTAAGCGGAATTCTTCCTCGCTTCTTATGGAAATCCACGTAAGCGGAATTCTTCCTCGCTTCTTATGGAATTTAGCGTAAGCATTAAAATCCTCACTAGGATAACCTTGACTCGTGAAATACACCTCTTATATTTCACAACATACATATGCAAAAACGAAGCATATCAACATGTATCATATCATCATGCACAATCTTATGCATATCGTACTTTACCTTGTGTTAAAACAAATAAACACATAATACATGTTACCGTTGGGATGCCAGTACGTTGCTTACGTACCTTCCTTGCTTGAACATTACATGAACAAACACATTAGTATATTCAATAATAATTGAGACCATACTGGAGTATTCCACTGTCGGTTGTCTACCCAGTCTGTCCTCAGACAATACATCATATCTTTCTTTTCCCTGATTTTCTTACCAAAATCAGATTCCTTGGCACGTAATATATAGAGTGCTAGACATCACTATTAATGCCATCCTATCGTGTTCCACACGATTCCTGCAACCACAATGGTTAGTAATACCACTTTTCATATCATAAAAGCACATAAACAATTAGTTATGTCGTACAACATTAATGTCATCATGCATAAATATGTGCTATCAATAACTTCCTAGGCCCTTAACAGCCCCAATGAGCAACCACTGCTCTGATACCACTAATGTAAGGACCCCAAGCCCTTAACCCTTGATTAGTGTATTAATCATTATGTGTGGCACATGCTTTCAATAAAATCAATCGGGAAACTCAGATGATACTTTACCATTGAATGGCAATTACAAAATTTCTTTAATATTCAACATTAAGATCATCTATACCAACAAATAGACTCATAGATTTCGCCCATTTCCATCCCCATTACACCACTTTTTACATTGTGGACTTTTATAAAAATTTGGGCAGAGTCTCCCCATAAATAGAGCCATCCCGAAATAAAAGCACATCACATAATATAGTTCCCGGCCAGGGAAAACACATACTCAACAGAATACAGTAACACTAAGTAAATTCACAGCCAGGGAAGACACCACACATAAGACAACATAAGTGGGTTTCAACACCCACATAATACACCAATGACTCTCATATCATTAGCAATTCTACCCTTAATTCCATGCAACATAGAATGAAAGAGAGAAAGGCTCATGCCTTTATATACAACCCATATACAAGTATAACCGTGCTCACATGCGAGCATCATAAATGTGTATATAACCCTCGGGTGTATATAAGTACTCTATACGATACCGTGCTCCATCAAGCCCTGGTACCACGATCCTGGGAGTACATCCAATCAACAGCTCGAGCTCAGCTCCACAGCCATCGATGAACCTGTTGACCTGCCCCAACAGAGACAGCCCCCAACGGGGTGAGCATACCAATACACAAATCCCATAATCACAATAATGAAATTCATAATTTACAACAAAAGTAAATACTAATGAATTTTAAATGATACTCCCTGGATGGCAACGTCCTCATCCGGAATTCCGTGTACTGTCCCTGTTCTCACAATCATCAAACTCATCAAATCTCAAAAATCAGTAAATCAACACATTGATTTAACTCATCGCATGCCTGATTCTCAAATATCAATAATTAATGATTCCAAATTCATTATACATACAAATATAGATATCTCAATATCTAATACTGATTTTCAACTTTGCTACCAATCACAGATAGCTCAAATGCCTAGCATTTATTTTACCAATTCTCCATTATACTTAGACATCTCACATGTCTTATAATGAATACATGCTTCCACGATCATTCTCAGGCATCTCAATGCCCTACAATGGTCATATACATCCAGTACCCCATATATCTTATGAGGTTATGAAACTCTAAAATCACGCACGCTTGTGGCGGCGATATCAAGATTAGGTCGTTCCATAGCTATATCAACACATATATATATAACCATACGCACAACCATCTAATGCAATCAAAATACACTATGCATTTCACAATGCTCTCATATAAAGTAATGCTCGTACGTCGCACGTACATCAAATCTCCGAAGTCCGAGCCAAACCTTACTCGAGTTCCATGCCCCGAGGAATGATGTGCTAACACGATAAATAATTCACAAATATTTACGAACATGCAACCCATGCTCAAGCGCACCCATAACCCTTATACAAAAATATTGCCAACACACGACAATTAATCATTTAAAAGACACGGGGCAGGGCATATGCAGGGAGGGAAATCGAATGAGACATTATCGAAAATTGTTCAAGAACACCCTCCAATTTTTTCGAACCCTATCATCAAAATTCGAACCCAACCAAGCACCATAATTCATCTAAAACATGTAATAAACGATCAACAACAAGAATCACCACCCCCTGCCAAAACCCCCAAATTCGAACCTAAACCCTCACGAAATTAGGGAATTAATTCGAACCAACATCACCAAAAATGGCAGGGAATTACATGAGAATAACAAAAAATGGGTAAGGGAGGTTACCCAATCGAAAATCGGAAGGAAATCGTTCGAAAATCGAAGAACCCTAGAAATTGGGCATCTGCGCTTTTCTGCAAAATCCGAACGCAAATCGCGACGAAACTTCGAATTCCTGGTATGGAAAGGTGCGCCTGGAAGAGACGAAGCCGTTGGTGGGTCGGACGCGCCAGATGGCGGGCGCGGCGCTTTTACGCGCGGGGGTTGGGGCGACGGGAAACAACGGGGAGAGAGAGAGAAACGGCTGGAGGAGAAATGACTTTTAAAAATTAAAATCTCGGGTTCAACTGGTATTTATAGCAAAAATACCTCGAAATACTAATAGCCCCACAAATACATCATGATTCATTAAAAATCATCTGTTTTCAAAAACTCTCTCTCTAACCTCAAAACCCCCAACCGGTGCCCACACAAAGCACCACAGATCCCGAGTCACACTAAAAACCCAACTCTTAGGTTTTTCACCCAAATGAGAATACAATCTCAACCTCGGGATCCAACGATCCCAACTACCCAAATAGACGAGCCCGAAAGGCCCAACACTACGATTAAACTCCAAATCGCCACGTAAAACAACTTTAGGGGTCATTAACACTCCGGGATTAACATCTATAATCCTAGGTCATCACAATATCCCCCACTAAAAGAATTTCGTCCTCAAAATTTGCACCGGTGTAATACGTAACACCTAGGCTATACAACAACATGAAGCCATAACCTCGGTCCTTGACCATATTAGAATCGTATTAATAAACGCGAGGGTACCTACCTCGCACCAAACTCTGGAATGAAATAACCCTTCCAGTCCACCAAAAACAAAAGAGCGTCGGCACAACATAACGCTAACAATCCAAAAGCAGTTAGTCAACTGAAACTGCAAGGATTTGAATCGCTCCCGATTCCATCGTAGATATCATTCAATGACGTCTCTACCATGACTCACGATGTCTAACATACATCGTTACGAGGGAAACACTAGTATACCACGGTGTACACATACCAAACCTGGTTTCCACTTTCAAACCTCCTACATCGAAGGAGCAGTCGCATCATTGCAACTCAAATTGGGCAACTCACGGCCACAGATTCACACAAAAGACATCTCACAAGATGCCCACCTCCGGATGTTCCAAGAATCACATCCTGATCATAAATAAACAATCGAGACTCCACAGAGTTTAAAAATTCTGAACGGACATGCAATAAACCCATTGCATCCTCAACGCTTGTGTCGTCAGCGACACCCAACAAATCGATTTACTGCCATCCCTTGATAATCCTAGGATTTAACAATCCAAACTTGGGAAGGCTATCGAAAACTCGAAAGAAAACACCAACAAGGAAATACCTTAACCCACACAAGATAATCCCTCCTCAAAGGGAGTCAACTAACTTCACGACTATTCCTCATAATTATCGTGCATGGAGATTCCCAACCTCAAGGTGTTCCATATCTCTCATCAGAGATTTAACCATCCAAAAATAGCATAACTCTATGCTTGACAAAAAGGAAATCAATAACTGGCATCCGTATACTCTCCGGTATACCTGCCTAAGCACTGACATCACATGCATACTCAATGCACTTGGCTCGGGTATCTACAACATACCCCTAAGCCCCAAACACAACTGTCAATTCTGAGTCATTCCCTACTCAGTGGAGGATGAAAATCGACGATTAACAACACGCGGTGTGATTCCCAAAATCAACACCACATGCATTAACTTACCGAATCTTTCAAAGATTCCCTATTGGTATAATACTAACTCATTCCTCACAAGAAAAGTGACATCGAACTCGAGATCCACTAGTCTCGAACCACTGTTCGGAAAAACTGGATACAATAACACCCATTGCATCCCAAATACACGGATTTCCCCAGATCGAGTCAACAACGACTTGATGACTCTCTTGTTGGTACTTCAACATCATGAGCTGTCCCAGACAAGTCTCACCAAGATTAAACATAAACGTATATATGTTTCAATGAGGCATGCACAACCTCAACCTCAAATGACGTGGTGACTACTAGAGTCCACCACAATCCACATCGTATCACCTTACGATTTGCCAAACTTGGTTCCAACGAGCAGTATAACGGCTCTAGCAAGCCCATCATGGTGCTGCACACACGCGGCAGACAAACTAGTCTCTGCCTATTTAGGTTTACCTCAAACTTACCAACAAGATGGACGTTTCCACACGGCACACCATACCGTGGGAAGGAAAATCAATAGAGTAGTGGGTTTGTACCCAACGTTCCTCTAATGTCGATACACCCTGGACACTCCAGTGTCCCTATGTACTTAACGTAACCTGATCCTAATCCTTTAGGACCCATTCTACACCCTCAAGGGTGGTGTGACCATGTCTACCACATGTCATATCGACATAAAGCGAGTAATTTCCTCCATGATTACTCATGTCGTAAAAAAACATGGCCAAAAAGCCATTCCAACGAGCATACCTCAAGGTATCACCACTCGTAATATGATCACCTCAAACATATGCTGCGGTACAATCACATGTACAGCGCGTCCATCCATTTCTCAAGCAACCCGCTCGGTATAAGGGTCACGTCGACCGGTGACGTAGACACCACCTTGTGCTCGGCACTGGCACCCAATGTATACAACTGAATACGTATACTCAACGCATTGTTCATCGTAACGATGATGCATGTCTAATAAGACATCTCCTACACCATCGTCATCGTCATCCCGTGACGACACATGCCCACTCATGGCATCTAAGGCATCGTCAACTAGTGACGATACATGTCAACAATGACATCTAAACAACCTAGTCAACTCGTGACGGTCCATGTACATCAACGTATGCCATCCACCATTATGCTAATAAAATAGCAATATCCATACCTCATCGCTAACAAGATAGCGGCATACCTGTCTCCGTCGCTGGATAATAGTGCGTAATCAGCACTCATCGCTCGAAGGCGGCATAATCCTGTGCTGAGTACATAGTGGCACAATCCATCGCTATAGAAACGACGGCATGATACCTCGCCATATAAAAGTGGCATGAAACCTTGCTATACTCCTGAGCATGAATCATCGTCCACATAATAGCAGAACGAGGCATAGCTATCAACATATCTGGCGGTACGAATCATCGTCAATCCTCATAGAAGAATGAGTCATCATCATTGACACAGCGGAATGAACCATCGCTATCATCCGTGTCATCATAAAGAAATGAATCATCATCATCGACACAGCGGAATACATCACCGCTATCATCCGTGTCCGGCGGTATAAACCATCGCCAATCATCATAAAGAGATGAAACATCATCAATCGACACAGCGGAATACATCACCGCTATCATCCGTGTCCGGCGGCATAAACCATCGCCAATCATCATAGAAAATGTACATAAATAAAGAAATGCATGAATCTTAATTAAGTATACTTCCTGGTTAAACACATTAACCCACTTTTATTGTCCCTGTTTCAAATATTCATGCACGTAATCATTAGATCTTAACGTAATTGATTAACATCATAACATCATAACGTCTTATGGCATCTTACCACATAATAATATCGTATGACCTCTTACCATATGAGCATCTTACCCCGTGGCATCTTACCACATAATAATATCGTATGGCCTCTTACCATATGGGCATCTTACCCCGTGGTATCTTACCACATAATAACATCGTATTCAACATAACATGAATGCAAACATAAATGCATAAATCATAAATACAACCATAACTCATAAATAATCAACATATGAAATTATGGTTCCTTCTTACCTCTCCACGTAAGCGGAATTCTTCCTTGCTTCTTATGGAAATCCACGTAAGCGGAATTCTTCCTCGCTTCTTATGGAAATCCACGTAAGCGGAATTCTTCCTCGCTTCTTATGGAAATCCACGTAAGCGGAATCCTTCCTTGCTTCTTATGGAATTGAGTCATTTATCATTAGTGTATTTCAATGCTTCTTACTTCTCCACGTAAGCGGAATTCTTCCTCGCTTCTTATGGAAATCCACGTAAGCGGAATTCTTCCTCGCTTCTTATGGAATTTAGCGTAAGCATTAAAATCCTCACTAGGATAACCTTGACTCGTGAAATACACCTCTTATATTTCACAACATACATATGCAAAAACGAAGCATATCAACATGTATCATATCATCATGCACAATCTTATGCATATCGTACTTTACCTTGTGTTAAAACAAATAAACACATAATACATGTTACCGTTGGGATGCCCGTACGTTGCTTACGTACCTTCCTTGCTTGAACATTACATGAACAAACACATTAGTATATTCAATAATAATTGAGACCATACTGGAGTATTCCACTGTCGGTTGTCTACCCAGTCTGTCCTCAGACAATACATCATATCTTTCTTTTCCCTGATTTTCTTACCAAAATCAGATTCCTTGGCACGTAATATATAGAGTGCTAGACATCACTATTAATGCCATCCTATCGTGTTCCACACGATTCCTGCAACCACAATGGTTAGTAATACCACTTTTCATATCATAAAAGCACATAAACAATTAGTTATGTCGTACAACATTAATGTCATCATGCATAAATATGTGCTATCAATAACTTCCTAGGCCCTTAACAGCCCCAATGAGCAACCACTGCTCTGATACCACTAATGTAAGGACCCCAAGCCCTTAACCCTTGATTAGTGTATTAATCATTATGTGTGGCACATGCTTTCAATAAAATCAATCGGGAAACTCAGATGATACTTTACCATTGAATGGCAATTACAAAATTTCTTTAATATTCAACATTAAGATCATCTATACCAACAAATAGACTCATAGATTTCGCCCATTTCCATCCCCATTACACCACTTTTTACATTGTGGACTTTTATAAAAATTTGGGCAGAGTCTCCCCATAAATAGAGCCATCCCGAAATAAAAGCACATCACATAATATAGTTCCCGGCCAGGGAAAACACATACTCAACAGAATACAGCAACACTAAGTAAATTCCCAGCCAGGGAAGACACCACACATAAGACAACATAAGTGGGTTTCAACACCCACATAATACACCAATGACTCTCATATCATTAGCAGTTCTACCCTTAATTGCATGCAACATAGAATGAAAGAGAGAAAGGCTCATGCCTTTATATACAACCCATATACAAGTATAACCGTGCTCACATGCGAGCATCATAAATGTGTATATAACCCTTGGGTGTATATAAGTACTCTATACGATACCGTGCTCCATCAAGCCCTGGTACCACGATCCTGGGAGTACATCCAATCAACAGCTCGAGCTCAGCTCCACAGCCCTCGATGTACCTGTTCACCTGCCCCAACAGAGACAGCCCCCAACGGGGTGAGCATACCAATACACAAATCCCATAATCACAATAATGAAATTCATAATTTACAATAAAAGTAAATACTAATGAATTTTAAATGATACTCCCTGGATGGCAGCGTCCTCATCCGGGATTCCGTGTACTGTCCCTGTTCTCACAATCATCAAACTCATCAAATCTCAAAAATCAGTAAATCAACACATTGATTTAACTCATCGCATGCCTGATTCTCAAATATCAATAATTAATGATTCCAAATTCATTATACATACAAATATAGATATCTCAATATCTAATACTGATTTTCAACTTTGCTACCAATCACAGATAGCTCAAATGCCTAGCATTTATTTCACCAAATTCTCCATTATACTTAGACATCTCACATGTCTTATAATGAATACATGCTTCCACGATCATTCTCAGGCATCTCAATGCCCTACAATGGTCATATACATCCAGTACCACATATATCTTATGAGGTTATGCAACTCTAAAATCACGCACGCTTGTGGCGGCGACATCAAGATTAGGTCGTTCCATAGCTATATCAACACATATATATATAACCATACGCACAACCATCTAATGCAATCAAAATACACTATGCATTTCACAATGCTCTCATATAAAGTAATGCTCGTACGTCGCACGTACATCAAATCTCCGAAGTCCGAGCCAAACCTTACTCGAGTTCCATGCCCCGAGGAATGATGTGCTAACACGATAAATAATTCACAATTATTTACGAACATGCAACCCATGCTCAAGCACACCCATAACCCTTATACAAAAATATTGCCAACACACGACAATTAATCATTTAAAAGACCCGGGGCAGGGCATATGCAGGGAGGGAAATCGAATGAGACATTATCGAAAATTGTTCAAGAACACCCTCCAATTTTTTCGAACCCTATCATCAAAATTCGAACCCAACCAAGCACCATAATTCATCTAAAACATGTAATAAACGATCAACAACAAGAATCACCACCACCCTACCAAAACCCCCAAATTCGAACCTAAACCCTCACAAAATTAGGGAATTAATTCGAACCAACATCACCAAAAATGGCAGGGAATTACATGAGAATAACGAAAAATGGGTAAGGGAGGTTACCCAATCGAAAATCGGAAGGAAATCGTTCGAAAATCGAAGAACCCTAGAAATTGGGCATCTGCTCTTTTCTGCAAAATCCGAACGCAAATCGCGACGAAACTTCGAATTCCTGGTATGGAAAGGTGCGCCTGGAAGAGACGAAGTCGTTGGTGGGTCGGACGCACCCGATGGCGGCCGGACGGCGGCGGGCGCGGCGCTTTTACGCGCGGGGGTTGGGGCGACGGGAAACAACGGGGAGAGAGAGAGAAACGGCTGGAGGAGAAATGAATTTTAAAAATTAAAATCTCGGGTTCAACTGGTATTTATAGCAAAAATACCCCGAAATACTAATAGCCCCACAAATACATCATGATTCATTAAAAATCATCTGTTTTCAAAAACTCTCTCTCTAACCTCAAAACCCCCTACCGGTGCCCACACAAAGCACCCCAGATCCCGAGTCACACTAAAAACCCAACTCTTAGGTTTTTCACCCAAATGAGAATACAATCTCAACCTCGAGATCCAACGATCCCAACTACCCAAATAGATGAGCCCGAAAGGCCCAACACTACGATTAAACTCCAAATCGCCACGTAAAACAACTTTAGGGGTCATTAACACTCCGGGATTAACATCTATAATCCCAGGTCATCACACATGTAGCACATTGGAAAAAGTATCAAGACAATGCTGAAATCCAAAGTAGGTGGAGTTGCGTTGTTTATGTGTACCTCCAAGGTCTATAGAGATACATAATTCAATGACTTGTACGATGAGATGAGAAATAGTATCCATGTATCATAGAGTATCTCGAGAGCAACATTGATCGAGAAAAATGGTCTAGGGCGCACTTTCATAGTTCACTATACAATATTATGACGACCAAGGGATCTGAGTCAATAAAACAAAGTTGATATTCACACGTGAACTTCCAGTTATTGCTTTGTTAGGATGCGAATCAAAACATCATTACATCATGGTTCAATGGCCACCACAATAATGTTGTTGATGCTGCTTCGACCAGACATCTTACTCCATGGGATGAGAAGGTCATACGGTCAAGATTTATTGAGTCAGATTGGAAGTTGTTCAGATGAATGCTTCTGAGTATTTTGTCACTTGAGTTTGTAATTGTGCAGTTGTGGATTTGAATAGAAAAACATGTCAGTTTTTCGACATTGATAGACTTTCATGTGTTCATGCTATTGTGACCGCTGGTCACGTGATGCGAATGTATATGAATTGTGCTCCCATTACTACACCAAAAATGTATGGACCTTGGCACATACACAAATGTATGGACCTTAGCACAAACAATTTACCATGTGTCACACTCCAATGAGTGGAACATACCTGCTGAAAATTAGTTATATGATTGTGCTCCCTCCTGAGGTTCAAGTGTTCAAATGGAGATTAAAGAAGAAAAGAATTCCTTTCGTATGAGAATTTGCAAGCAGAAAGAAGAAATCATTGTTTAAGATAGAGATTTAAATTTTATTTAAGTGTTTTTTTAGACATATAAGTGTAGTAAAAATGTTAATGATTTCTTTGAAGTAGTTCTAGCATTTCGTCTTTCTAGTTTTGAGTTGTCTGTCAATGTTCATGGGAATTTTATCTTATTGATGAATGAATTTTGGGAAGATTTAAGAAATGTTCATTGGATGTTTAAATCAGCTGATTTCAATCTGCTCCACTTGTGAAATTTCAAGAAAAACCAATCAGTCCACTTTACAAAGTCTACTCAACCTATGTTGATAACCATCAACCCCACATATGCTTACTTGTACCATCAAGTCTACCTATGCTCAAAATCAATCAACTCAACCTATTGTTCAACTTTAATCCAAGACTTGGTCAACCCCATTAACCCAGCATTTATAAAGAATAATAATGCAGGCTACGATTACAGAATTTTAGGGGTTCGACTTTGAAGTGAAATCATCAAAGAGTTAATGGAGATCATGGGTTGTAACACCCGAATTTACATCCCTATAAATACATGATTTATCTCAATGGGAGAATTACACAGAAACTTTGCACTAAAACTCTAAATTACACACATACGTACTCTGTATTTTTTGCAAGGAAGAATGGTAGACTCGGTTGTGTCTTATTAAAACAGGCTCAAACCAGTAAGTGGATTTTCGCTATTGATAGTAAGTTCGATGAAAATCATATGTATTAATTAAATTTCAATCGGACATGTGCAATACTTTGAAATTATGAAAATCGGTTATATGGAGATCAACCCTGATGTGTGTTACCAGATTTGTTCTTTTGAAATCAGTCCTGATGTGTGTTACCGGATCTGTTATATTGGGAGATTAGCTCTGATGTGATCATGGCTTTAGGTGAGCATAGTGACTTAGTCTCTAGCGAGAGCAATGGAAAATAAATGAGTTTTGATATAATAAAATCAGTATTGTTTATATTTTGATGTTATCAGCTTTATGGATTATATATATGTGAAATTATTTTGTAAGTTCGAATGGTCCCTACTTGATGGGTGTTTTCCCAAACACTACCCCTTAAGCCCATATAAGATTGAGTCAGAAGTTGAAGACGATGAACATTATTAATTTTGGGGTTGGTGATTTATTCTTGCTTATTTGAAGTCAACCGCTGCTGTTATTTTAGTTTTACTATTTACGCTTCCGTAAATGTTTAAGAAATTATCAGTTGTAAATTAGTCTTATTTTATGTAGTTCAGTCGTTAAGACATTTAAATTTCGTTTATGGAATGAAAGACTGGTTTAATTGAGATCTGTATCCGAAGCATCTTTTTTTGAATTTGGAAGCAACGCCGATGTCATCGGCTCGGGTCTCGGGGCCTGACATTTAAGTGGTATCACAGCTACTAAGTTTCCATAATCCCGATGGGCATGTTCTAGACAGATTAGATCTGTAGAGCAGATCAGTCCAGTAGGGTAAAACCTAGTCAGCAGACCAGCAAAGTAATGGGATCAGTAGAGTACATTAAATCAATAGAGCAGATTAAATCAGTAGAGCATATCAGTCCAGTAGGGCAAAACCTATTCGGCAGACCAGCTGGGCATTGAGATCTTTAGAACAGATGTAAGGACTCCGTGCCCTTAACCCGTTATTAGTGTATTAATCCAAGTATTAGTGCATACAATCATACATGTAGGGGGAAAAACCACTTATCATCATAGCCAATCATGCATGTAATAAAGATTCTTTACATTATTCCATATAATGTCTAGTTTTCCCCAACCAAGTCCACATACATCTCATGCACCAATATAATACACTAATATGTTCTCAGTTCATTTAGCAGTTCAATAATATTTGTATGCTACTCATAAATGAAGAGAGAAAGACCCTTGCCTTTTTATACATGACATATACACATAATAGTGCTCACATACGAGCATCAAATAGGTATGTGTGTAACAATGTACAAAATACGGTGCTCAATACCGTCACTGGTATTTCGATCCCTGGTAGCACCTCCAATCCATAGCTCGAGCTCATCTCCAAAGCCATCGATGTACCTAATCACATGCCCCAACAGAGACACCCCACACGGGGTGAGCATACCAATATCCCAAATCCAATAATCACAATAATATAATTCATAATTTACAAAAATGTAAATGCTATGAAATATAAAGATGCTCCCTGAATGGTATCATCCTCATCCGGGATTCCCTGCACTGTCCCTGTTCTCAAAATCATGGAAACCATCAAATTCCCAAATGTAAGTTAATCATTACATTGATTAACGAACTCATTTGTCACATACCGATATTATAATCAATAATACCATATCATTAAACAATGATTATAGATATTCCATTTACCTCACTTATGGTTCCATATTTCTATTTCATTGCTCGCTCTACAATAGCGGCATTTCATTCTCACACATGCTCAACAGTAGTGGCGTCGTAACTGATGTTCACTCAAAGGCGACAACATCCCATTCATTGCTCGCTCAAAAGCGGCACTATATAATTCTCAATGCACATATATACATTTGTAGCAAATACCATCAACCATGCATTTCAATGTCCTTTTATTGCTAATACCATATATCATGCATTTACATACACATTCATTGCAATACAATGTACCAAGCATTCAACAATTGCAATTATATTAAAGGGCTATGCTCGTACGTCATACGTACATTATCATTCCGTAGTTCGAGTCCAACCTTGCCTGAGTCCCACGACCCTATGAGTTAAGTGCTAACATGTAAATAACTCCCAATTAAACATAGGCATGCAATCAGGTGCACAAGCACGTTCACAACTTCCCAACCTATCGTCCATCCATGACGATTACCAAAAATAAAAGCCCACCGGCTAAGCATGCATAATACCCAAAATATTCCATTTTATATGTTCAAAAGATAGCCAAACACCCAACCGAGAATTCCGTTTAATTAAATTTGGCTAAAACCAATCCATTTTAAAAGTATAACATTCCCATTGGAATGTAGACAATGCCCCGGAAACGGGCCACTTAAACCTCGATTTCAAAATCCCGACAATTTCCAAAATTTCAAAAAAATAAAACCTTACGGGCTGCGATCAATCGCCTCATTTAGCGCGATCGATCGCCCCTGTCCAGTGGGCAAATCGCCTACACGCGATCGATCGCCACCCCTCGCGATCGATCGCCAACATGATCGCGATCGATCGCCTAGACCACGCGATCGATCACCTACACTGTTCATCGTCACCAATTTTAACAGTTGCACGTTGGTAGCGTTTATCGCATACGCCAAATTAACCCTTCTCAAGTTAATAGCAAAAGTATGTAGTAGCGAGAGTAGGGATCGATCCCACAGGGAAGGTAGTATTTTTTTCGTGTCAATTTAAAAACGAATAGTAAAAAGGGGGGTTTTGGGTTGAGTGATTACTACTAAGCAAATTTTAAGAATTAAACTAATTAACGAGATTAACTAAAACGGTTTAAACTTATGAGAGCGAAGCGATTCTTGGTTTCGGGCCAACTTTACTTTTGGAAAATTCTCTCTTGATCATCAAATCACTAACATTTGAATTCTTTCAATTATTCATCGATTGGAAATTTAATTCCTACCCACCTTATTCGTAGTCAAAGAGAAAACACTATTCAATCCGACCTTTATCAAATCTCTAATCAAAACTACAGCCGTTAATGATTAAATCAATGAAAGATTTCAAAACTAGTGAGTTCGATAAATCTAATCAACAAAAGCTACAGCCGTTAATTATTGATTACCCAATCGTTTCTTCTAAGAATTCAATAATACCTACAGCCGGTAATTATTAATCTTAGTTGCTTCTTAATTAGCTATCGATTATGCATGTGAATACTAGGTGATCAATCTAATAAACAAACACAATAATCATTGAAATCGATACCAAGAAACATAATTGAAATCGAAATTAAATTCAATAAACAAACCAAAATTCTCACAAGAGATTCAAATCCAAAAGCAAGTATCCCTTAAACCAATAATCTAAGAGTTTAGCCTAGCATAATTGAATCTAAAAATAACAAATAATGATTCGAAAACATTCAACAAACAAAGGAAAAGAAATTACTAAGACGAATCACGATTCCGGCTTGTCGATTCCGGTTCCGTTCTTCGCGTTGTTCTTGATAAAGCTTGAAAGAAAAATCTTCTAAAAACCTAAAAACTATTCTAAAATATATCAAAATCTCTCTAAGATGAGGTGAAAAATCGAGTTATGGGGTCTTGGAGGCTAATAATTAGGTTACAATCTTTTAAACATGGTAAAATACTTATTTCCAAAATTTCGGACTCTTCGGCGATTGATCGCCCCTTTTATGGCGATCGATCGCTTCGTTATTTTTTTCAGCAAAAAACTAGAGGCGATCGATCGCTATAAAGTGGCGATCGATCGCTTCCCTCCAGTAGCATCAGGCGATCGATCGCTATAAAGTGGCGATCGATCGCTGCTTCGTTGATTTTGTTGCTCAAGTTTCTGTCCATAGGCGATCGATTGCCTCTTCCATGCGGTCGATTGCCTCCTCCAAAATTACGTTTTTGCCCTTTTCTTGATCAACTTTGAGTCCTTGTCATGTCCATGTCTTTTCTTGGTCTTTACACATCATTTTTAGCTCGTTTTCTTCGATTGTACCTATAATTACACAAATATATGATTAGGTAGCATACGTATCAAATTATCCATCAAACCTACCAAATCGTAGACAATTAAGCGCTAACGATGTGTCTATTTCTAGTCACATCAAACTCCCCCATACTTACTCTTTACTCGACCTAGAGTAAACAAATAAAACTACAATATTTTTGGTTAGCTCATAGATTCATAACAAAGCAACTTGTCATCATTTTAATGCCTCAACAATTTTATCATGCACAGTAATGAAAGGCGGTGAAAAATTAACCGTGGAACAAGTTCAATCCCTATACATTTCATACTCAACAAAGTAGTGAACGTGTGTGTGTGGTCATAAACAAGTGTTGTGTACATATTATAGATCCAAAATATGCAAAGCCATAATAGTTCAAGTCATACACTAACACAAGTATAAGCTCACTTGCACACTCTTCCCCACTATCTTAGCTACTTTGCAAACATAAATCAAGTAGGTCTTTATTGGCTTGTAGCTTGGCCTAGGTATTGGCTTATGAAAGAAAGGATAAAGATATATCAAACAAGAGAGTATGATGAAATGCACACTAAAATTTCTCTTCTTGCATGAATTTTTCAAACCTTGTTCATTTTTCAAGGTTTATTTCAACATTTTTCTTCTTTTGTGCCTTGGCTCCCCTTGGAATCATATTTTTCTCAAATTTCTCAAGGCATTCCTTTTCTTTCATGTATTTCATTCTTTTGACAATAAAGTTCACAATTATAATTCAATGAATTCCCAAGTGCATGTGAATGAAATACATCATACTCCCTTAAAAGGTATGGATTAAAATCATATTTAGGCTAAAAGGACAGGATGATAAGCTAGTCAAGGAATGTTGAATGGGGGTCTTTAGTATGCTTAACATACTACCATTCTTTTATATTAAAGCTCAAAAAGGGTACTACAGATTGATTTTGTTTACATGGTAGGCTTGAAAGGCTCAAACGCATCAAAGATCGCCTATATCACTTTCATGTTTGCATGTAGTCTAGACATACGCCTCAAAGAGCATGTAGTTAAGTTCTAGCATGTATTAGAGACTTCTTAAGACTATTATAAAGTTCACACAATCTTCACTAAGTTATGCACACTTCACAAACCATGACAATAATGTGCTCAAAATATTCACTACTAAGTTAAAGTAAACTTTGCATTAGAGTTCAAAGTGTTCCAAGGTTAACAATTCACCTATGTTCAAAAGCATGCATGATATCAGTTAGGGTTCATCATGGGCTAGTGATTATAAGCATGTGTTCATTACTAACTATGAGCTCAAAATTTTCAAATTTTCGATTTTTTATTTTATTTTTGTAATATAAAAGCAATAACACACCACTAATCCCTCCCCCATACTTAAATCTTACATTGTCCCCAATGTAAGGCCAAAATAAAAGAAAAGAGAAAAGTCTAACTACTAAAGCAATTAAAATTAAATAAAAGGGAGAAAGGAAACTAACTCCCCTTGGGTTGCCTCCCAAGTAGCGCCTATGTTTAACGTCGGTGGCTCGACGCCAGTGCTCTATCCAGGTGGTTGATGCAGTGTTGCTCTATCATTCCTTAACCACCTCAATATCTTCTTCACTACTCGGTATTTCGGCTTGTTGCTCTTTGAGTGGTCGTCCCTAGTCTTTGATCCTTCGTCACTTGATTGACATGGTCGATCCGGAGGGTGCTTCTTTCCAACGGTACGATCCTGCAAGTGAGAAATAAGAGGGTCGGCAGTATCGTGAGTAGATAACGCAGCAATAGTATGAATAGTATGCACTAAGTTAGAATCCATACCTCTGTTGTCGTCAAGGCCATCAATAGCCTTTCCCATTTCCCACAACTCATCATTATCAAAATACGAATCATAATCATCATGTATGCCAATAGCGTAACTCGAATGCTCAAGAGTCTTAATGGGTTCATAGATATTTAATTTTGCAACTTTACCATTAGACTCCAATGTTATCATACCGCTATTCATCTCGATTACTGATTTTGATGTTTTCAAGAATGGCCTCCCTAAAAGGATTAGACTAGATGGATCACCATTTTCCATGTCTAAGACATAGAAATCGGCTGGGAAAACCAAGTTCTCTACATGCACGATTACGTCCTCTATTATCCCCCTAGTTATGACCGTGGACTTATCAGCTAAATGAATCACAGTGTCATTTCTTTTTAAAAGTCCCGGTTTTAGTTGAGAATAGATTGAGTAAGGCATGACATTTATAGAAGATCCTAAATCAAGCATAGCCTTCTCAATCCTATTAGCATTAATCATACATGGGATGGAAAACATACCAGGGTCCTTGCATTTAGCGGGGATGCTTCTTTGGATGTCCGCCGAAACATTCTCACCTAGCTCGACCTTGGGCTGCCCTTCGCGTTCCTTGCACTTATCATCTTTCTTGGCTTCATTGAGTGGATCTTTTTCATTACAGCGTGGGGACATCTCGTAGAGCCTCTTGAGACCCTTGTCCTTCAAATTCATCTTCAATGCAAGGGGGAATGGGGGTTCACTTTTATATTCAGAAAAGTTGGGGAACTTACCTCGTGGTTTCTCTTCTTGCATGGGTTCTTCAACTTCTTGCTCCTTCTTCGTCTTCTCTTTGCTATTGGGTGGCGTCAGTACCACCTCTTCTTCAGCTGTATCTCCACTCACATTCACAGTGATAGCGCTCACATTATCCCTGGGGTTCACCTCCAGTTGTGAAGGTAGTCCATTTGAGATTCTTGCTTCAATCTTGTTGAGAGAAGTTGCCAGTTGTCCCATTTGCGTAGTCAAGCTCTGGATGCTCGCCCTCGTCTCCTGTTGAAATTGTAAGCTATTTTCAGCAATAACTTTGATGCTATGTTCTAACCTGTCAGAAGGAGGGTGCGCTGGAAGTGGTGGAGGTCTCTGGTATTGCTGTCTATAAGGTAGCGGTTGGTTCATCTGTGGGTTTCCATAACCTTGGTTCGGATGATCTTGCCAACCTTGATTGTAATTGCTTGATGGATTACCATAGCTCGTTTGTGGGGGACCTGTGAATCCTCCCGCGGCATTCACGTTCTCAGCGGCTGTCTCTTGTAGTGAGGGGCATGCGTCCGTGGGATGGTTCGCAGCCAGACAGATTCCACACGGCTTTATCTTCCCAACATTTCCACCTGCAAGACCACGCACAAGAAAAGTTAGGTCTATCAGTTGTTGTTACGTTTACCTCTTTTCTTTGCGGTTGTCCATGGCGAACATGTCCAAACTGTTGGGAATTGGCCGCCATGTTAGCTATCAAGCTCCTCGCCTCCTCCGCTGTCTTGTCGATAAATGCTCCTCCGCTGTCTTGTCGATAAATACTCCTCCGCTTGCCGCATCCACCAAGTTCCTGTCACCAGAAAGCAAACCTTCATAGAAATATTGAATCAGCAGATGTTCACTTATCTGATGTTGTGGACAACTTGCACACAACTTCTTGAATCGTTCCCAGTAGTCATGCAGTGACTCCTCGTGGAACTGCTTCACGCCGTAGATCTCCTTCCTTATGTTAGTCGCCCTTGAAGCAGGAAAATACTTCTCCAGGAATACTCTTTGTAAGTCCGTCCACGTGGTGATCGATCCGGATGGTAAGTAGAATAGCCAGTCTTTTGCAGCGTCCTTTAGAGAAAATAGAAAGGCTCTTAACTTTATTTGATCTCAGTGATTCCGGTTGGCTTCATAGTAGTGCACACCACGTGGAATTCCATTAAATGCTTGTGCGGGTTTTCTCCTGCAAGACCATGAAAAGCTGGCAATAAGTGAATTAAACCAGACTTGAGTTCGAAATTTACGTTATTAGTCAGGGCAGGGAAAGTGATGCAGAGAGGTTGTTGATCCAAGTTAGGATTCGCCAACTGCCTCAAGCTTTGATTTGCAGCCATCATGTTCCTCTCTTCTTCCTCAAGTAACATTGCTTCTCTTCTTCTCCGATGTAGTGTTCTCTCGATCTCAGGATCGTAGTAAAAATTCTCTTCGTGATCAGAGGGTTCACCTGTACTCATCAACAAACCACAGTAGTAGTGCGGGATAAAAACTAAAATAAAAAAAAAATAAAAAAAATAAAAAAATTAACACGAAATTATACCAATGCCTTCCCCGGCAATGGCGCCAAAATTTGGTAGCGTTTATCGCGTACGCCCAAATTAACCCTTCTCAAGTTAATAGCAAAAGTATGTAGTAGCGAGAGTAGGGATCGATCCCACAGGGAAGGTAGTATTTTTTTCGTGTCAATTTAAAAACGAATAGTAAAAAGGGGAGTTTCGGGTTGAGTG
The DNA here is from genome assembly GCA_907163345.1 of Haberlea rhodopensis. Classification (NCBI taxonomy): domain Eukaryota; kingdom Viridiplantae; phylum Streptophyta; class Magnoliopsida; order Lamiales; family Gesneriaceae; genus Haberlea; species Haberlea rhodopensis. The sequence goes on along the minus strand of CAJQUN010000065.1, from coordinate 1,279,034 downwards.
ATTACTACTAAGCAAATTTTAAGAATTAAACTAATTAACGAGATTAACTAAAACGGTTTAAACTTATGAGAGCGAAGCGATTCTTGGTTTCAAGTCAACTTTACTTTTGGAAAATTCTCTCTTGATCATCAAATCACTAACATTCGAATTCTTTCAATTATTCATCGATTGGAAATTGAATTCCTACCCACCTTATTCGTAGTCAAAGAGAAACAACATTAAATCCGACCCTTATCAAATCTCTAATCAAAACTACAGCCGTTAATGATTAAATCAATGATAGATTTCAAAACTAGTGAGTTCGATAAATCTAATCAATAGAAATTACAGCCGTTAATTATTGATTACCAAATCGTTTCTCCTAAGAATTCAATAATACCTACAGCCGGTAATTATTAATCTTAGTTGCTTCTTAATTAGCTATCGATTATGCATGTGAATACTAGGTGATCAATCTAATAAACAAACACAATAATCATTGAAATCGATACCAAGAAACATAATTGAAATCGAAATTAAATTCAATAAACAAACCAAAATTCTCACAAGAGATTCAAATCCAAAAGCAAGTATCCCTTAAACCAAGAATCTAAGAGTTTAGCCTAGCATAATTGAATCTAAAAATAACAAATAATGATTCGAAAACATTCAACAAACAAAAGAAAAGAAATTACTAAGACGAATCACGATTCTGGCTTGTCGATTCCGGTTTCGTTCTTCGCGTTGTTCTTGATAAAGCTTGAAAGAAAAATCTTCTAAAAACCTAAAATCTATTCTAAAATATATCGAAATCTCTCTAAGATGAGGTGAAAAATCGAGTTATGGGGTCTTGGAGGCTAATAATTAGGTTACAATCTTTTAAACATGGTAAAAGACTTATTTCCAAAATTTCGGACTCTTCGGCGATCGATCGCCCCTTTTATGGCGATCGATCGCTTCGTTATTTTTTCAGCAAAAAACTTGAGGCGATCGATCGCTTCCCTCCAGTAGCCTCAGGCGATCGATCGCTATAAAGTGGCGATTGATCACTGCTTCGTTGATTTTGTTGCTCAAGTTTCTGTCCATAGGCGATCGATTGCCTCTTCCATGCGGTCGATCGCCTCCTCCAAAATTACGGTTTTGCCCTTTTCTTGATCAACTTTGAGTCCTTGTCATGTCCATGTCTTTTCTTGGTCTTTACACATCATTTTTAGCTCGTTTTCTTCGATTGTACCTATAATTACACAAATATACGATTAGGTAGCATACGTATCAAATTATCCATCAAAACCTACCAAATTGTAGACAATTAAGCGCTAAAGATGTGTCTATTTCTAGTCACATCACACGTCGCGATCGATCGCCCCTCCTCGGCGATCGATCGCCACCTGCGATTTTCCAAAAAAACTCGAGCTTCCATGGTGTTTTTCACACCCAAACTCAAAATCAACACCCCATACACCTTCAACACCTCAAATACACCATTTAGAACCAATAAAAACTCCAAAAACTCAACATAGGATTTTAACCAAAAATCCTCAAAACTCATAACCAACCAAAACCACAACCCAAAACTACCATACCACTACCAAATCGAAGATAATGGTGAGGGAAGATGAATACCTGATTATCTTCAAGAAATCGGGCTCCCAAGACGAGCCCCCAACGATTTTGCTTCCTAGAGCAAAATAGGGGAAATGGGGGGAAAGGGTTTGAGCGTGGAGAGAGGGGGAGAGAGAAGGGTTCCATGCCAAATGACGGAATACCGAGTCCACTTGGTATATATAGTACCAAAACTCGAAAATACCAATCCCTTTACAAATACATCATGATTCATTAAAAATCATCTGTTTTCAAAAAATCATATCTCTAACCTCAATTCCCATTACCAGCCCCAGTACAACGTACTCCGGACCCCAAATCCCACCAAAGACCAAATTCCAAGGTTATCACCACGATGAGAATGAAATCTCATCCCTTGGATCCAACGACTCCAAATGTCGGATTTAAAATCCCCGAGAGTCTCGAAACCGCAATTAATTCATAATTGCACAAATAAAATCCATTAAGGATTATTACCACACCGGGATTAACATCATTAATCCCCGGGTATCACAATTATCCCCCACTAATAAAATTTCGTCCTCGAATTGCACGGCGTACTCCACGTAACGCCGAAAACACGCAATCCAAATGGATCCACGATGTCGAATCATGAACATAACATGAACGACACACCAACAGCGAGGATACCAACCTCGCACCAAATCTGGAATGGAGTAACCTCTCCAACCGACACAAATCCACGAAAGACATCAGCATTCCCCGATGCTAACCATCTCAAAGGCAGTCAACCAAACATAACTGCAACCAAACGAATCATTCGTGATTCCAAAATAGATATGGTCCCAATGATATCTCCAAGACATAGTCATCGATGCTAAGCATACATCGTTACCAAAGTGACCATTAGTACGCAATAGTGTACCTGAACTACATCCGGTTCCCATTTTCCAAATCCATCTCCAATAGAGGAGTAGTTGCACCAGTTGCAACGCGGATCAGACAACTCACGGTCACCAATAGACACAAAACACATCTCCAAAGATGTCTACATCCGTGTGTTCCAAGAAATCACATCTTGGTCCCAAACACACCATGACTCCACATGGTCTCAAGTTCTCGAAAGGACATGCAAGAACAATCAATTGTATTCCCACCACACGTGTCAACCACGACACTGAACAAATCTGAATCCTGGCCATCCCTCGTTTATCCCGGGATACAACAAACCTAAAACAGGGAGGCTATCAAATTATCTAACAAGAGTTACCATGGTTCCAAAACATGACAATCCCTCCTCAGGGGAAGTCAACCGGACCTCACGATTATTCCTCAGAATACATCGTGTCATCGAGATTACCAATTTTCAGGTGCCACAATCTCCCACCGGAGATTCATCAAACCAAGCATACTCAAAGCAATAGACTCGGTATCTCCAATCATACCCAAAGTCCCAAAACCAACTGTCAATCTCTAGATATTCTCATCTCGCAGAGAATAATGATTGACAGACAAGCGGTCAATGGCGTGATTCCAACATCAACACCTCGCAAACCGACTTATTGAATCTCCCAAAGCTTCCCAATCGGTAGGTATAACAATACTACCTCCCTCACAAGGGACAACGTCATGGACACATGACCCTCCAACCTCGAACCAACGTTCGGAAAACTGGATATATTTATGCCCTAAACATACTTCGGAACCAAAAATCCGCAACCGGTTCAAAATAGTGCATCAAACCACTATTACCAAAACGAAACCCGTATACGTCATGTACACTCAAACTAATGATGCTCTGTACTAATACCATAGTACTCCACGATCTCGAGCATTACCCCGGAGACGTCTCCTCGAACTCTCACTGGAAGTATGAAGCCATCACCTAGTCTAACATTAGTAAGGCTTACCCCGGTTGATTCACAATCAACTCTCAACCAATACCAGTTGTCTCCATGACAGTACAATCCAAATCTATCCAAGAGATAAAATCAATATAGTAGTGTTACCCCACTAGCTATATCCCACAAATCCAATTGTGACTCCCGTTGCATTCCATATGCAAGGATGCTCAACTAGAGCTAACAACGACCTGTTGACACTCGTGTTGGTACCACCAACAAATTTGAGATGTCCAAGTACAAGCCCCTCAAAATGATAAACGTAAAAACGTTCCCGTGAGGTATTCCTTACCTCAATCATCATGCCACATAGAGACTACAAGAGTCTACCATAAGTCCTCATCGTATCATCATACGATTCACCGAACTCGGTCCCAACGTGCAGTATAATCGCCATAACATGCACACTATAACACTGCTACCATACCTGGCTAGCAAAACGATGTCTACATAGGCTTATACCAAGCCCACCTACGTATCGTTCGTCCCATCCGAGTACACCATATCGTAACATCCATTAGAGTAGTGGTTCATCACCCAATATTTCTCAAATATCAATGCACAAAGGACATCTCGGTGTCCTTTCTCAACCACAAAGCAATCCTAATCCCGTAGGATTAATTCCACATCCTCAGGGGTGGTGTGATCATGTCCACCACATGTCACATTGGTATAAGCAGTAGTCTCCTCAATATCTACTCCTATTATCAGTCACATGGCCATAGCCATTCCAACGAGTATACCCAAAGGTACCACTACTCGACAACTATTTACCTCTATTGCATGATGTGGTACACTCACCGGTGCAATGCATCCAATGATCCATCGAGCAAACCTGCTCGGCATAAAGGTCTCGTCAACTAATGACCCAGACATTACCACGTGTTCACCATTGACACTCAAATCATACGACTAAATACATATACATAAATGTATTATTCATCGAAACGACGCTACGCGTCTACATAGACATCCACTATGTCATCGTCATCCCGTGACGGTACCTATCAACATATGACATTCAAAACAATATTCTCAACTCGTGACGGTACATGTTGAAACACGACATCCATAGCCTCATCGTCAAACACATGACGCCATAAGTAAAACAACACATGATATTCACAATAATGCTAAATAAACAGTAATATGACATACCTCATCGCTAACAAGATAGCGGCATACCTGTCTCCGTCGTCCAACAGTGGCACGCAATCAGCACCCATCGCTCGTAGGTGATATAATCCAGTGCTACGTACATAGCGGTATAATCCATCGATATAGAATCCGCGGCATGATCTCTCGCCATAGAGTCAGCGGCATAAAACATCGCTATAGATATCCGGCGGTATGAACCATCGCCATAGATGTAGCTGAATGCACCATCGCTATATTATACCCGGCGGCATGAACCATCGCCAATAGATGTAGCGGAATGTACCATCGCTAAATAATACCCGGCGGCATGAACCATCGCCAATAGATGTAGCGGAATGTACCATCGCTAAATAATACCCGGCGGCATGAACCATCGCCAATAGATTAGCGGAATGTACCATCTCTAAATAATACCCATCGGCATGAACCATCGCCAATAGAATAGCGGAATGAACCATCGCTATATAATAACCGGCGGCATGAACCATCGCCAATAGAATAGCGGAATGAACCATCGCTATATAATACCCGGCGGCATGAACCATCACCAATAGATGTAGCGGGATATACCATCGCTAAATAATACCCGGCGGCATGAACCATCGCCAATAGAATAGCGGAATGTACCATCGCTATATAATACCCGGCGGCATGAACCATCGCCAATAGAATAGCCGATCCCTACTCTTGTTACGGTAGTGTATTTTAATGCACCTCGCTTGTCATGACCGCGGCACTAATACCCCTCGCTTCGACATATCAGCGGCATAGAATAACCTCGCTCAAATGCGACATGCGGCAAAATCCTCGCTTCAACATTTGGCGGCAAATATTCTTTCCTCGCTACGAAATGACAGCGGCAAGTATTCTATCATCGTGTCAAGTGACAGCGGCAAAGCATTTAAAATCATCACTCATCCATAACAACGACTCATGGGATATTCACCAAGCATTCCATCTATACCTGCAATACAGTGCATATTCCATATCCCAACATACATCATCATGAGTGTATTTTAATGCACCTCGCTCAAATGAGACATGCGGCAACACCCTCGCTTCAACATTTGGCGGCAAAGCATTAAAATCATCACTCCAATATATATATATCCACAATGATTGTATTTTAATGCACCTCGCTTGTCATGACAGCGGCAAGTATTCTATCATCGCTTCAAGTGACAGCGGCAAAGCATTAAAATCATCACTCCGATATACACATGCAACCACAATGCATAATCCATGGTGTATATAAAATGCAGGTTACCGTTTCATGTCTTTCAACCGTGGCCTTAGCCTTTCATGTCATAGTGTCCCTACATGAACAATCGCAACCCATGAGCACATAATAATCCATATTCTCCGCGATATGATTATAATAAGTAAATGCATAAACTATGAGTACAAAGTACTTCCTGTATCCCAATGCATTTCAAAGTGCTCCCTTTGGTTGTCCCTGTGCTACAACTCATAATCATAATCAACAGATTATATTATGATTCCATAGATGTCATTACATATACTTGTTCCTCTATGATCACATATCATAATGCACATAAGAAAAATAGTTGTGTCACATAGCACTAACTACCATCATGCATATTTATGTGCTACTCATTTCCATCAATATGATTCTAGGCCCTCAACAACCTCAAAAGAGCAAACCACTGCTCTGATACCACTAATGTAAGGACCCCGTGCCCTTAACCCGTTATTAGTGTATTAGTCCAAGTATTAGTGCATACAATCATACATGTAGGGGAAAAAACCACTTATCATCATAGCCAATCATGCATGTAATAAAGATTCTTTACATTATTCCATATAATGTCTAGTTTTCCCCAACCAAGTCCACATACATCTCATGCACCAATATAATACACTAACATGTTCTCAGTTCATTTAGCAATTCGAAAAATAATTGTATGCTACTCATAAATGAAGAGAGAAAGGCCCTTGCCTTTTTATACATGCCATATACACATAATAGTGCTCACATACGAGCATCAAACAGGTATTTGTGTAACAATGTATAAAATACGGTGCTCAATACCGTCACTGGTATTCCGATCCCTAGTAGCGCCTCCAATCCATAGCTCGAGCTCATCTCCAAAGCCATCGATGTACCTAATCACCTGCCCCAACAGAGACAGCCCCCACACGGGGTGAGCATACCAATATCCCAAATCCAATAATCATAATAATATAATTCATAATGTACAAAAATGTAAATGCTATGAAATATAAAGATGCTCCCTGGATGGTATCATCCTCATCTGGGATTCCCTGCACTGTCCCTGTTCTCAAAATCATGGAAACCATCAAATTCCCAAATGTCAGTTAATCATTACATTGATTAACGAACTCATTTGTCACATACCGATATTATAATCAATAATACCATATCATTAAACAATGATTATAGATATTCCATTTACCTCACTTATGGTTCCATATTTCTATTCATTGCTCGCTCTACAATAGCGGCATTTTATTCTCACGCATGCTCAACAGCAGTGGCGTCGTAACCGATGTTCGCTCAAAGGCGACAACATCCATTCATTGCTCGCTCAAAAGCGGCACCATATAATTCCCAATGCACATATATACATTTGTAGCAAATACCATCAACCATGCATTTCAATGTCCTTTTATTGCTAATACCATATATCATGCATTTCCATACACATTCATTGCAATACAGTGTACCAAGCATTCAACAATGGCAATTATATTAAAGGGCTATGCTCGTACGTCATACGTACATTATCATTCCGTAGTTCGAGTCCAACCTTGCCTGAGTCCCACGACCCGATGAGTTAAGTGCTAACATGCAAATAACTCCCAATTAAACATAGGCATGCAATCACGTGCACACGCACGTTCACAACTTCCCAACCTATCGTCCATCCGTGACGATTACCAAAAATAAAAGCCCCCCGGCTAAGCATGCATAATACCCAAAATATTCCATTTTATGTTCAAAAGATAGCCAAACACCCAACCGAGAATTCCGTTTAATTAACTTTGGCTAAAACCAATCCATTTTAAAAGTATAACATTCCCATTGGAATGTAGACATTGCCCCGGAAACGGGCCACTTAAACCTCGATTTCAAAATCCCGACAATTTCCAAAATTTCAAAAAAATAAAAACTTACGGGCAGCGATCGATCGCCTCATTTAGCGCTATCGATCGCCCCTGTCCAGTGGGCAAAATCGCCTACACGCGATCGATCGCCACCCCTCGCGATCGATCGCCAACATGCTCGCGATCGATCGCCTAGACCACGCGATCGGTACCCTGCACTGTTCATCATCACCAATTTTAACAGCTGCATGTCGCGATCGATCGCCCCTTGTGGGGTCCTCGTTACTTAATCCATTATGTATCAATTAACCATACATACGTGAGTCTGAATTAAGTAAAAACATGCACTGATTAAGAGTTTCTGACTAGTTAAGTTGTTACAGGAGTTATAAAAACCTAACCAACTATACATTACATGTATATACATTACATGTATAGACAACAACCTAATCATAAATAACTCTTAAGCAGTGGTTCAGCTCACAGCGGAAAATGACTCACATCCCGTCTTCCTACGTCTATGAGTCCCTACAGAAACATTCACACAACGTGAGTATAGATAACCATTACCTTAGTGCAATATCAAAACACAATATCAATGATAAAGCACAAATATAATCATCAAGTATGAATGTTCTGTATCAGGCATCAACAAATGCAACTATGTCATGACATATCTCATCACACATCCTGTTATCACGAGACTAATATGATATGTCTATTTCCGCTCAATATGTCAGTGGAACCGCCTCATATCTTCATATTAGCAACACATATCATAGTACCATCCTCACATGATAATAGCCATAGCATATACCCAAAAACCGGCGTATATCTCTCAGACCAAGTATATGTAGCATACCCGAGCATATACCCAAAACCAGGCGTATATCTCTAATGCTAACGTAGCATACCCGAGCATATACCCAAACCAGGCGTATACCTCTAATGCTAACGTATATACCTCATCCATCTCAAACACATGATATCCATGAATGTACATGCATATGATACTACCAATCATATGATACCAACACAACACAATTCATATGATATCAATCGCATAACATCATCACACAATATCTATACTCCGTACGTCAACACGTACCTGGTATACGACAACAAAAGCGATAAATCAGGCGTTGATGGCTAATTGCCTCTTTGCCCCGTCCCCTGTGATGATGCTACAAGCACATAAACAATATACCATGTTATAAGAGGCTTCAAAAATAAATGCTACAAAAATATAACATTTTTCATAATTTCCAAGGCACCGATCGATTGCCAAAACTTTCTGTCTCCTAGCGATCGATCGCAACTACTTGGCGATCGATCGCCAAAATGCCCTATTCATAGCGATCGATCGCTACAAACTCACCGATCGATCACCACATAGTTTCACCACCTTATATTTTTGCTCTGTACGTGGCGATCGATAGCCACAAAGCTAGCGATCGATCGCCAATGTCCAGAAAATCAGAACATGGCGATTTTCAAGCATATCTTCATGGTATTCCTTCTCCTACTCGAATTTAACCATTTCTACATATTTCTTGAAATCTCTAGTAATATATAAACATGTTTCCATCATCCTAGAATCAAATTCTTGGCAAAGAAACAAGATATGATTTCAAACATGAACACTTGAAACTCAACTTCACATACTTCATACACAACAACATAAATCAAGCTTAAACTCATAAATTCCTTACCAAGAAGTTAGGAAATCACTTCACTCAACTTCCTAGCTTAATTCTCTAGTGAAATCCAAGCTCAAACCAAGAAGAACCTCCAAGGGTTGGAGAGGAGCTTTGTAGAGAAATTTAGGTGAAAAGTGGTGTAGTATGTGATTTCACCCCCCTAATTCACTTGATATAGATCATTTAGACATAATGACCTACTAATTGCAATGACATGCTAATTGACATGTACATGAAGGTGAAATCCAAATTCACATGCAAACTCATAGTTACTTGATATGTCACTACACTTGATTTAATTCAAGTCATACATTGCCATATATCATTTTATACATGTATTAATTCATCCTCGGTTCAACCCGAACCCAATTCATATCATATCAAAATTAGTCCTAATAACGATATAATCATATCACACGTGTATAAAGCAAATCGAGGCATTACACCCCTCCTCGGCGATCGATCGCCACATGCGATTTTCTGAAAAACTCGAGCTTCCATGGTGTTTTTCACACCCAAACTCAAAACCAACACCCCATACACCTTCAACACCTCAAATACACCATTTAGAACCAATAAAAACTCCAAAAACTCAGCATAGGATTTTAACCAAAAATCCCCAAAACCCATAACCAACCAAAACCTCAACCAAAAACTACCATACCACTACCAAATCGAAGATAATGGTGAGGGGAAGATGAATACCTGATTATCTTCAAGAAATCGGGCTCCCAAGACGAGCCCCCAACGATTTTGCATCCTAGAGCAAAAGAGGGGAAATGGGGGGAAAGGGTTTGAGCGTGGAGAGAGGGGGGGGGGGGAGAAGGGTTCCGTGCCAAATGATGGAATACCGAGTCCACTTGGTATATATAGTACCAAAACTCAAAAATACCAATCCCTTCACAAATACATCAAGATTCATTAAAAATCATCTGTTTCAAAAAATCATATCTCTAACCTCAATTCTCATTACCAGCCCCAGTACAAAGTACGCCGGACCCCAAATCCCACCAAAGACCAAAATCCAAGGTTATCACCTCATATCTCTAACCTCAATCGCTAATATAAGAATTTCCAGACGTTTTTCCTGAAGAGCTGCCGGGATCAAACCCAGTTCATGAAATAGAGTTTGAAATTAACTTGGTACCTGGTGTTGCACCAATTTCAAGGCACTTTATCACATGGCCCCAGCAGAATTAAAGGAACTTAAAGAGCAACTTCAAGAGCTCTTGGACAAGAAGCACATCAGACCAAGTGCCTCTCAATGGGGAGCTCTGGTATTATTTGTAAAGAAGAAAGATGGGAGTATGATATTGTGATCGATTATAGAGAATTCAATAAGATCACAATCATGAATAAATATCCCCCCTAAGGATAGATGACATGTTCGATCAACTCAAGGGAGCTAAAGTCTTTTCCAAGCTCGATCTGAGGTCAGGCTATCATCAGCTCAAGATTAAGGTAGAAAATATTCTAAAGAATGCCTTCCGAACAAGATAAGAGTATGACGAGTTCACGGTGAGGCCGTTTTGGATTGACGAATGCTCCAGCCGCATTCATGGATTTGATGAACAGAATATTCAAGCAATTCCTGGATAAGTTCGTAGTAGTATTCATCGATGACATCTTGGTCTATTCGCCGAGCAAAGAGGAACACAAGGAACATCTTCGTCTTACTCTTCAGACTTTAAGAGAGAAAGAACTCTTTGCCAAATTAAGAAATGCGAATTTTGGCTAGATAATGTTGCATTTTTGGGACATAACATATCTGAATCAGGCGTATCTGTAGATCCTAAGAACGTGGAAGCAATTACGGACTGGTAAAGACCAAAGACTTTTATGGAGATTCGAAGTTTCTTAGGGCTAGATGGCTATTATCGGAAATTTGTCGAAGGACTTCCCTCGATAGTTGTACCCCCTTGATCGCTATTATTTTAAACAATATTTTTCAGTGTAGCGATTGCGTACTGCAAGTGCACGGTGTCAAGTTTTAGTATAATGATAATATAAGTATGAGTGTCGAACCCACGAGGACTAGAAAATAAGTACCAAACTCCACTAGTTTAACTATATTTGCGTACGAAAAATGGTTGTGATTAATTAACTAAATTGACTAATTAACTCAATATCATCCCAAACAAACAAGAACGAATAAGAATAGAATCAAAAGAAACAATTATCAAGACTTATGTTCACCTATGTAATCCCCCACAATTCGTCTATTAGTAAATAATCGAATTCAAACAATCTAAGGTGACGAGTTTTCCAAATTTATCTAATATACTCTCTCGAGTTATATTAAACCTAATATAAAATTGCAGTAAGTCAATCTCGTGTACTTATTTAACAACATAATATTGTATTAAGATCCGTGAAAACTTCTAGCTTTCGATTACTAGATATCTATAGCTATCACACGTGTATTTGACTTCATCTCTTGATATCAGTCTGAAATCCACGGCATAAATCACTATATCGAATAACATTTTTATCTCTCAATCTCAATTATTATTTAATATCATTCAAGGACGGTCAAACCCTTAAAAGCATGAAGAACAATGATCTATGCACTTAGATAATAAGAATCAATCAAAAACATTCAATTAAAATCATGGATTCATACAAAGGATCCCATAAGTCTTGATAACAAACATAGCCAACAATCTCCATCAAATAACAATGCATAAACATGTTTTGCAACATTCTAAATATTAAAATCTAATGAAAATATAGAACTAGAGTTAGAAATACGAAAATAACGAGAGACGTTGACTCCTTGCGTTGCTCCGTCGTCCCGTCTCTTCCGATGCGTCTTCTCTTCAATGGTTATGGTGTATGGATGGTTGGAGAGGATGATGAGTGATGGAGGATGTGTATTGTAGGTCAATTATGAGCCAAAAAGTCCCAAAAATATCCATGATAATCCATATTTATGGTATGAGGAGTTTCACCAAGTTTGGACACCAAATAACCAAGATGGAAACAAAATCCCGAATTTTTCGAGTCAAGGTGATCGATCGCCTCAAATGAGGCGATGGATCGCATTTTGCTACTTCCTGGAGGCGATCGGTCGCCTCATTTTAGGCGATCGATCGCTTCCTCTGATTTTCAGCAATTACGATTTTGCCCCTCCTTTTCCAGGTTTGCTCAGTTTGGTCCTTTTACATCATTTTAAGCCTATTTCCTCCATTTTTATGTATTTGGCCCTGGATTCATGAAATATACAAATATATACCAAAAAGAGTAATATTTTCCAAGAATCACTACAAAACGCCCCTAATCTTATATCAAATTAAGTGTAAAAATCACACGTATCGACTCCCCCAAACTTAAACTTGATCGTCTCGAGCAAGAAATAAGATCAAAGAGTCAAGTTCAACATTGAAGATTCAAATAAACCAATTCATAGTCAATCATATAGCTCAGACATCTCACTTACAGACAAACAAAAATAAATCAAAAAGTTTAACAAGTTGTGTTTTCTCCTAGATCAAACAACATGTCTCCGAATCAGAACGTGCGTGTGTGCTATTGTCACTCTCAAATTTCAAGCAATTTTCATAGATCAAATCATGCTAGGTAATGAAAGTTAAGATTATCCTTGAGAACCCCATATTTCTATTTTCAAACACTTCTCCACTAATGTAGTCACTCCCTAGACTTGGATCAGTAGGTCTTTTAAAGGTTGTAATGTTAGGCCTAGGTGTGTGGCTTCAAAGAAAAGATAGGATAACACAAAGAAGAGAGTATAAGCATGTAATGTTCATATTTTTAGCACAAAATTGAGCTTCGCTTCTTTTTCTTTTAGCCTTGGCCACTTTGGGTCTTATTTAGTCTCTCTTTTTTTCACAAGGCTTTATCTATCTTTTCTTTTCTCATTCATCAATTTTTCAATAATAAGATCATCAAAATATATGAATTTATGTGCATCTAATGAGATTCATTATACCCCCTTTAGGTAAGGATGAATTCTTTCAATTTAGGCTCATAAGGTGGGTATAATGAGTTGCCAAAGAAATGTTGAATGGGGCTAATAGTATGTTAAACATACACCATTCTTTTTCAATTAGGCTCAAAATAGATACTAGAGATTGATATATACATGGTAATCTTGAAAGGCTCAAACGGTTCAAAGATCGCCTAGATCATCTCCTAATCAAGTTTATGACTATAAATTTCGCCTTGAGGTGTCATCATCAAATAGTTTCTAAGGTACTCTAAGATTCTCAAAAATAATTCATCAAGTTCACAAAAATTTTCACTACTCCAAATGCAATTCACAAGATTATGACTCAAATGTGCTCAAAAAATTCCTCATCTTTGACATGCTTCTCAAAAGAAGATATTCACAAACAAGTTTTACAATCATCAAAACTTAAGTTGACATGCAAAGTGAGACTAATATCATCATGGAATAGAGACCACTACTATGATTTATTCTTATCTTACTAATTGAACTCATTTCAAGAAAAAATTTGTTGTTGCTCAAGAAACGATCAATTTCCAAATAAAAAGCATGACACAGTAATGCACACCCCCAAACTATATTCATGCATTGTCCTCAATGTAATAAGCATGGAAAGTCAGTTACCGTTGACAACGTCAGTGATCGTTGTCCAATTCCTCGTCAGCTCGTGGGGTGTAGTGTTGGAACGCGTCACAGCACGCATAGAGTTTCTCACCATAATCAAAACAAAAGCGAAAGCAAAACAAAAACAAAACAAAACAATCAAAACAAAGCAAATGGTTAAGAAATAGTTCTTGATTTATAGTCTCAAGCTGGACTTTTTACCTTTTGTCTCAAAGGTGGGGATGGTGTGTGGAGCATGAATCTCCGTAATCAACTGGGTAATGCCTCAACCTCTCATCATTAGCGACATAAGTGCCTAGAATAGGATCACTTACCTTAATGGCTCCATGCGAGTATATCTTGGTAACAGTGAATGGTCCAAACCATGAAGCCTTTCCCTTGCTTTGGAAAATGCAAGGTGGTGGCACTTTATGCATTGGACTGTCTCTCCCTTCATAAACGTCCTTTTATTTTTTTGCTTCTTCGCCTTCCTTGGCTTCATCATGTCATGGCTCTTGCCTTCTTCAGTCTCTAGTTCGGTCTTCACCTTCACCTTATCAGTATCTTGCACCACATCATCAGGCAAAATATTAATTTTATCAATAATAAAACATGTGTGCGTGTTGTGTGCTTGTGGTGAAGTTTGAAACATGGTAAAGGTGACATGATCCTCTCCTACACGAAGGATCAACTTCCCTTCTTCAACATCGATAATAGCTCTTCCGGTAGCTAGGAATGGGCGCCCCAGGATCAATGGCATACTCTCGTCCTCCTCCATATCCAACACTAGAAAATCCACCGGGACAGTGAATTGATCTATCTTGACTGGCACATCCTCGACAATTCCTAGTGGGTAGGTGATAGACTTGTACGCCATTCACCACCCTTGTGGTCTTTGGCTCTCCCAGTCCAAGTGACCTAAAAACAGACAAAGGCATTAAGTTCACACTAGCACCCAAATCACATAACAAATTAATGGAAGAAATAGGGCGAATAGTGCAAGGAATGGAGAAACTCCCAGGATCTTTTAACTTGGTGGCCGATTTCTTTTGCACAATAGCACTACATTCCTCAGTCAAAAAGACAGTCTCGTGCTCTCCCAACTTCTGCTTCTTAGACAACATCTTCTTTAAGAATTTAGCATAATTTGGCATTTCTTGTAAGGCGGTATATCTATATGCAAATTCTTAAGCATGTCTAAAAATTTGGCAAAGTTTGAATCAACCTTTGCCCTATTAACTGCTGCAAAGAATGGGAGAGGAATGTGTACCTTTTCTTGTGGTGTGCTAGGTGTAGTGTCTCTAGTGGACTTACCCTTGTTGCGTGGCTGCTCCTTCTCATCTTGCTTAATAGCAATATTTTCAGTCTCCTTCTCATCACCAAGTTCTTTTCCACTCCTTAGGGTCACGGCATTGGCTTGCTCCCTTGGATTTGGTAGAGTTCATTGTGCTCTCCCAGCCAAGATAGTTGCCAATTTCCCTACTTGGATCTCCAAGTTTTTGATAGATGAATCTTGCTTATTCATCCTTGTTTCTGTTGAGGATATGAACTTGGTCAATAGTTCCTCCATGCTCGGCTGTGGTGTATAATTCTGTGGTGGTTGTGGTTGATACCTCAACCCCGTATTGTATGTATTTGGGTAGGGGTTGTTTTGTGGCCGGTTTCCTACATAATGCATAGCTTCATTAGACTGAACGAATGGGTTACCTGTTTGGCATTCAACGCTCGGATGATTTCCTCCACATAGGTCACAAGTATTGAGCTTTCATCCCTGTCATGCTCATGCTATCTAGTCTCTTGTTCAATGCCTCCATTTGAGCGGCCAACGCAGTAACTTTGCTCACTTGATGAACTCCAGCTTGCTTCTTTGGCACGTTCCTCTCGGACTGCTGATAGGCGTGGATATTACGTGTTTTTAGCTGCAATTTCTTAGCGTTTTTCGTACTTTTTCCTGGATGAAATTACGCTTTTTGGTATTTATTTGCTTGTTTCAGGAAAATAGGTCGGAAATGGTAGAAATGAGCTAAAATGAAGAAAACGGGTGAAATCGAGGCAAAAAAAAAAGGGAAAAGTGAAGAATTCGGATTTTTAAGGCACCGATCGATCGAGATTATTTCTCGATCGATCGATCCGGGCAGAGACTTCAGCAACAAATTTAGCGAAGTGTTGATCGATCGGAACAAAAATCTCGATCGATCGATCGAGGCAGAGAGTTTTAAACGCTTAAGTGAACAGTGCACCGATCGATCGAAAAATCTTTTCGATCGATACGCGCTTTTCTGAAAATATTATCTTCCAAATTTAACTTGATTTTCGGGGGATTTAAAAGGAGATCCTTTCCATATCAAAGGATAATCATATCAGAGAGGGAGAGGAGCCGATTTTCATCACCCTAGAACCCTAGCCGCCGCCGAGAAGAAGCCGAGGAAAATCCGTCTTCCTCCGTCCTTCGTCCGAGCTTGAGCGAGATATTTCCGGAGTGCAAGGAAGGAGCAAGAGAAGAGATTATGGTGCAACGCACGGATTCATTCCAACATTTATCGTATTTCTAAACTCGGATTTATTTGATTTTCATTTTCATTGGATGTTTTTGAGGTTGAGAAACAATTAAACGTCTTATTGATTTGTTTTGAATTGAGTTTATTTTATCAAGTTTGAGTATAATTGTGTTTGATTTATTGATTCGAATGTATTTGAGTGGATTGATTTCTTATCGTTCATGAATTAAATACTTATTAAGATCAAAGCCTAGCTAACATTGATTGAATTTTGTGAGTTGTAACCGAGATCGAGAGATAACGTTATAATACGCTACAGTAATTCATGATGTATGTTTAAGATTGAGATCGAGAGATAAAATCACATACGTGAGCACTTTGAATCGAGAGATTTAGAGTAACTAGGTTTTGAAGATTTATGCAATATCGGATTAGTAAATAAGTGAACAAGAGTTGCTTGTTCTAATTGGATATTAGTTTCTATACAGCTCGAGAGAGTGTATTGAATAATAACGAAAACCTTTCACCTTAAGAATCAATTGTTTGGTAATTGCTTATTCAAACGAATCTTTAAAGATAACATAATTGAACAAAGAGCTAGATAAATTTCTCGAGCGAAATTCCTTTGCATATCCGGAAGCTATTTATTTTATCTATTCTTGTTTTATTTGGGTCCTTTAGTTCTAGAGTTGCATTAGTTTAATCTACCCTCTTTTTAATCGTAGGCTAAATATAATTTTACTAGTTTTATTTGGTACTTATACGTTAGTCCATGTGGATTCGACAACCCTTACTTTCATTTAACAATACTAAAACTTGACACCGTGCACTTGCGGTAGTATCGCGTCACACTCTGAAATCTTTTTTTGTTTAAAAATATCGCGGTCAAGTTTTGGCGCCGTTGCCGGGGACTAACTTTAGTAATATCATACTAGGTTCTTTGACTGTAATTTAACCATTTTTTGTTTATTTATTTCGAAAAAAAAATTTATATATATTTATTTTGTTTTTGTTTTGTTTGTCTTGTGAGGTACTTGGAGATGCTACATCAACATGCCTTCACAAGCTTTGCCCAACAACGTTCCGAGCCATTCTACGCTGTTTGGGAGAGATTCAATGAATTGGCCAACATATTCCGGTATCACAACTTTTCGAACTATACTCTCTTGCAATATTTCTTCAACGGGTTGGATGCACAGACACGAGAATGGGTATTGAGCGGAGCACTGGTGATTGGGAGTCCCCTGGTTGATAGAGATGAGAACAGTGTGGTGCACCTGTTCAATGATATGGCGGACTTCGATCATCACTGGCATTGTGATCATTCACTACAAGGTTGGAGTCACCAATACCCACCGGAGCTTCACTACCCTATTGATATGCCACAACCATTTGAACATCGCGAAGAGAGGAGAGATAGTTATGCAGATATCACAACTCAGTTAGAGGATACCTTAGTAAGATTCATGGCATCAACCGATAACAGTTTGGAGTGCCAAACCAAATCTATGCGTCACCTGGAGCAGCAAATGGCGGTCCTCATGGAAACAATTTCAACTAGCTGCCTAGAGGAAGAGATGAGGGCTACAAATCAAGAGGCGACGAATCAAGTTTGGTTATATGATGACGATCACTCAACCAACCAAGTTTGGGGGAGTGATCCACTAGTGTGGAAGAGTCAAGGGAACTTGAGCCTCTTCAAGAGATTGAGCCTACTTCAGAGATGTCATCCGAGGATTTCCCATATGAAGATGAGTCGAATGTGATGTTGGAGAAGGAAGAGACTTGCGAAGATTTCGATTTGAGTCCATCGATGGAGACATGTTCTATGTCATATGTGGATCCGTATTTTCCATCGATGCCAACTTCACCGCACTACATCCTCCAAGATTTGAAGCCAAGTCAAGGATCATTCTCCCATGCCTACCAATTCAAGAATGTTGTTGGAGCGACGAACTTACACTGTTACAATTTTGCCAATCTTGAGGGCATACTGATGAAGACCCATTAGTGGTATCATACGATACTTACTATGGGCGGCAGCCGCTCTTTGATGGTTGCTTCTGATGGTCAAGCCGAAGACTAGAAATCAGCGCTTCTTGGGAGGCAACCCAAGCGTATCCTTTTATTTAGTTTTGTTATTTGATTTTCAGTTTTTGTTTTTAGTTTTGTTTATCTTTCGAGTCGAATATTTTACCATTTGCATTCTTCTCTTGCTAGATACTTGGTTGGAACGATGAACCCCTACAACAGTGGAGCTTTCAAAAGCAAATCTTCCTCAACCCTCATGCAAGCGTCTTGATCAGGAGAGTTCACTGTTTCCCTTTTGATTCTTTTAAACATTGAGGGCAATGTTTGATTTAAGTTTGGGGGAGTAGTAGCTTGCATGTTTTACTTGTTTTAACCACATGTTGTGTGCTTAAATGACACTTTAATCGTCCGATTTTATGAGCTAAAAAAGTTTTGAGTTCAAACTTGAGAAAAGAATGAATTATAGTAGTGACTATTCAATGAGGATTTTTATCTCACTATGCATATGAACTTGATTTGTGATTGGACTTGTATATGAATATCCTAATTTGAGTTAGCATGTCAAGAATGAGGAATACTTTGAGCACAATGAGTCATGATCTTGTGGATTGCATGTTGAATAGTGATAATTGTTGTGAACTCAATGATTTGTCTGGAGCATCTTAGAGTTATCCTAGAACTTATTTGATGATAACACTTTGAGGCAAAATTCTATAGTTACAAACTCGACTTGGAAATGATCTAGGCGATCTTTGACATGTTTGAGCCTTTCAAGCTTACCTAGTCTATAACAATCCCTAGTGTCTCATTTGAGCTTTATTGAAAAAAGAATGGTATATGCATTGCATATAATTAGACCCCATTCGACATTCTTGGCAAACTCATGATACTTACCCTTATTTGAGCCTAAATGAAAAAGTTATCCTTACCCTAAGGGAGTATAATGAATATCATTCGATGCACTTGAATTGTTATATCTTGATGAGCTTATTGAAAAAAAAAATTGATGAATGAGAAAAGAAAAAGATAGACAAAAAGCCTTGAGAAAAAGATTGACTAAATAAGACCCAAAGTGGCCAAGGCTATAAAAGAAAAAAGAAGAGGAGCTCGATGTGTGCGAAAAATTTGAACTGTAAATGATTATTCTCTCTTCTTTGCGCTTATCCTATCTTTTCTTTGAAGCCAACACCAAAGGCCTTACATTACAAGCTTAAAAAGTCCTTTTGATCCAAGTCTAGGGAGTAACTATCATTAGTGGAGAGGTTGCTTGAAAATAGGCCTATGTGATGCTTGATGATAATCTCGACTTTGAGTTGATTAACATGATTTGATCTTGAATATGTGCATGAAACTTGAGATTGACTATAGCACACACACACGTTCCGATTTTGAGATATGTTGCTTGAATTAGGAGAAAACATGTATTGTCAACTTTTGTATATGTGCATGAGATTTTTGAGAATAAGCAAGTCATGAAATAATTGTTTCAAATATCAAGAATGAACTCTACCTTATGAGTTTAATGCTTAATCGAGGACGATTAAGTGATAAGTTTGGGGGAGTTGATAGGGTTGAATATTAAGCGTTTTTATGCTATGATATGTATATGTTTTCGTGTTGATTCTTGGATTATTTTACGGTTTATGGTATATATTTCTATATTTCAGGAATCAATGTTGAAATGTAGGGAAAGGTGAAGAAATCAAGCTAAAATGATGAAAGAATGAATAAAGTTGAAGAAAAGAGGAAAAAAACCAGAATCCAAGACACATGTTTCTCCTTTCTCCTCACATTACTATATGTTCGAGCCATGTTTTGGAACGGTGGTCCATATAAAAGTTGTAGAACATTCTCTTATCTTCGTGTGGACAGCTGATTCATCAAATTCGGAGTTTGTATGAGAAAGTTACGGCCAAAATACTAAACTCGCCAGAAGCTGAAAAAGGCGAAGAAAACTTTCTGGTCTTGCCGATCGATCGAGCAAGGATTTCCGATCAATCGAGCAAGGCCGCTTTGTCCGGATCGATCGATGGAAGGAATTTTCAGAAAAATAACTTCCTTATAGAGTTTGTGTCCAACAAGGAAGTCCTTGATTCCCTTCCCCTATATATTATACACGAAAATTACAACCGAAATAAGACTTTGAACCCTAGGAATAGCCTCCACACCTCCATACTCCATATCACCTTCATCCATCTTCACCTATTCAACCTAGGAATTGGAACAACCCAACAAGGCAATTGAAGAGATGATCGAAAAGGAAGCAAGAGAAGGAGCGATGATCTACAACCGGAGTCGACGCTGGGAGTTTATTATTACTTTTAAACTTTAGTTTTGTTTTGTTTTGATTATATCATGCTTGCATTGTTGCAAGACATGTTTGAGTATTGGTATTTATTTATAAGTATGAACTAAGTTTATTTATCGAGGCTAGGCGAAACCTTTGTTATGAACCTTCGATTTGATGATTTAATGATTGAATTCTTATAGTTCTTTGCGTATGTTTTATCTTCTTCATGCTTTTAGAGGATTGATCACCTTTGAATGATGTTGTATCATAATTGAGATCGAGAGATGATTTTAAGATACTGAATTAATAACTCATACCATGGATTTCAGACCGAGATCGAGAGATGACGTCAAATACATGCGTGATAGCCATAGATATCCAGTAATTGAAAGCTAGTAGTTTTCATGGATCTTATGCAATATTGAATTGTTAAATAAGTGAACGATAGTTACTTACTGCAATTCGGTGTTAGGTTTAATATAGCTCGAGAGAGTGTATTAGATAAATTGGGAGAACTCGTCACCTTTGAAATATTTGAATGTTCAATCGAGAATTGTAGGGAATTGCATTGGTGAGCCAAAGTCTCGATAATCTTCTCTAGTGGATTTTTCTCGTTTGCTTTTATTGACTTGGTTGGATTAGTAGTTTATATTAATTATAGTCGTTAATTATAAATTAATTATCGTAGGTTAAATATAGTTAAAAGACATCTTATTTGGTACTTGCTTGTTAGTCCCTGTGGGTTCGACAATCCGTATTCTTCCTATATATACTAAAACTTGACACCGTGCACTTGCGGTCTAAAATCGCTAGATTAGAATTAATTGTTTAAAAAATAAGCGATCAACTGCCATTGACAGCTATTAGCAGCCATCTCATCCAATAGTGTATAGGCCTCCTCCGGCGTCTTTCTCATCACAGTACCTCTTGATGCTGCATCAATCATAGAACGGTTATCAGAAAATAAGCCGTTATAGAAAGTTTGTACCTGCAGCTAGATGGAAAGGCCATGGTGTGGGCATCTCCTCAGTAAGTCCTTGAAGCGCTCCCATGCTTCATAAAGTGTTTCAGGATCATGTTGCGCAAATGTAGTGATATCATTTTGCATCTTAGCAGTCTTTGGTTGTGGGAAGTATTTGGACAAGAAAGCTTGCACCATCCCATCCCAAGTGGTACTTGACCCTGTAGGCAAAGAATGCAACCAAGATTTAGCTTTATTATTTAAAGAAAAGGGAACAGTCGTAACCTGATGGCATCATCAGTGACGCCATTATGCTTGAAGGTGTCGCAAATTTCCAAGAAATTTGCTATGTGAGTGTTAGGATCCTCAGTAGTTATCCCCAAACTGGACCGAATGTTGGATCATCTGTATGATAGCAGGCTTGATCCCGAAATTGTTGGCCTGGATGGTGGGTCTCATGATACTTGACATCGATCCATGGAATGAAGGGTGGGCGTAATCCATGAGTGACCTTGTCAGTGGTGCTACTGGAACTTCCTCGTTATTGGCCATTAGTTTTCTTGCTTGCCTTAGCCTCCTATGACAAGTGCGTTCGATCTCGGGATCAAAAGGCTCAAGTGTAGGGTTGATACTTCTTGGCATGTAACAAGAGATAGTACCCTGTAACAATCAACCAAAACAAAAAGAAACGGTAGAAGAGAAAAAAAATTGAAAAATAAAAAACAAATGACTAAACTACAGTCAACTAATCTTGTTTGATATTATTAAAACTAGTCCCCGGCAACGGCGCAAAAAACTTGATCGCTATTATTATAAACAATATTTTTCAGTGTAGCGATTGTGTACCGCAAGTGCACGGTGTCAAGTTTTATTATAATGATAATATAAGTATGAGTGTCAAACCAACGAGGACTAGGAAATAAGTAACAAACTCCACTAGTTTAACTATATTTAGCCTACGAAAAATGGTTGTGATTAATTAACTAAATTGACTAATTAACTCAATATCAACCCAAACAAACAAGAACGAATAAGAATAGAATCAAAAGAAACAATTATCAAGACTTTTGGTTCACCTATGTAATCCCCCACAATTCGCCTATTAGTTAATAATCGAATTCAAACAAGCTAAGGTGACGAGTTTTCCAAATTTATCTAATATACTCTCTCGAGTTATGTTAAACCTAATATAAAATTACAGTAAGTCACTCTCGTGTACTTATTTAACAACACAATATTGTATTAAGATCCGTGAAAACTTCTAGCTTTTGATTACTAGATATCTATAGCTATCACACGTGTATTTGACTTCATCTCTTGATATCAGTCTGAAATCCACGGCATAAATCACTATATCGAATCACAATTTTATCTCTCGATTTATTTAATATCATTTCAAGGATGGTCAAACCCTTAAAAGCATGAAGAACAATGATCTATGCACTTAGATAATAAGAATCAATCAAAAACATGCAATTAAAATCATGGATTCATACAAAGGATCCCCTGAGTCTTGATAACAAACCTAGCCAACAATCTCCATCAAATAACAATGCATAAACATGTTTTGCAACATTCTAAACATTAAAATCTAATGAATATATAGAACTAGAGTTAGAAATACGAAAATAACGAGAGACGTTGACTCCTTGCGTTGCTCCGTCGTCCCGTCTCTTCCGATGCGTCTTCTCTTCAATGGTTATGGTGTATGGATGGTTGGAGAGGATGATGAGTGATGGAGACTGTGTATTGTAGGTCAATTATGAGCCAAAAAGTCCCCAAAAACGTCCATGATAATCCATATTTATGGTAGGAGGAGTTTCACCAAGTTTGGACACCAAATAACCAAGATGGAAACAAAATCCCGAATTTTTCGAGTCAAGGCGATCGATCACCTCAAATGGCAAGGGATCGCATTTTGCTACTGCCTGGAAGCAATCGGTCGCTTCATTTGAGGCGATCGATCGCTTCCTCTGATTTTCAACAAATTACGATTTTGCCCCTCCTTTTCCAAGTTTGCTCAGTTTGGTCACTTTTCATCATTTTAAGCTTATTTCCTCCACTTTTATGTATTTGGCCCCGGATTCCTGAAATATACAAATATATACCAAAAAGAGTAATATTTTCCAAGAATCACTACAAAACGCCCCTAATCTTATATCAAATTAAGTGTAAAAATCACACGTATCACCCCTTACAAAAATCACACAAAAGAACTCTAAATTCATATGGAGTGAATACTGTGAGAATAGTTTCGAGGCTTTGAAGAGCAAGCTTGCATCTACATTATGTTGGTATTATCGACTGAGAATATGAGTTTACAATCTACAGTGATGCATCAGAAGAATGTTTAGGATGTGTACTCATGCAAGAAGGGAGAGTGATTGTTTATGCATCAAGGCAGCTTAAGCTTTATGAGCAAAACTATCCTACACATGATCTCGAGTTAGCCGATGTTATTTTTGCCATGAAAATTTTGAGGCACTACCTCTATGGTGCAAAGTGTGAGGTATTCACTGATCACCAAAGCCTCAAATACTTGTTTACTCCAAAAGACTTAAACATGAGGCAAAGAGAGTGGATCGAATAATGTCGTATTGGCACCACCTAGAAATCCGAAATTCCTTGTTTTAGATAGGTTACGCTCAATTTTAAAAAAAAAATTACATTTTTTAACCAACTTTGAGGAATTTTATTTTCCAAACCACTTCACGCATTAAACTCAAATTTTGTGTGATTCATGTTCTTGACTTGGAGAAATTTTAGAAAACTTTTCACACAATTCCGATATAATTAATTTTTGAGTGAAATTTTAACCTTACTATTCATATGCATAACTTGATTCGAATTCTCCTTATTAATTCTTAGAACCTAAGCTTATTTAAGGCTCATATTTTTGTATTTGGGATGTAGGCTATGATGACTCGTGGCCAATCTTGCATGGCCCTTCAATTTGAACGTGGGATAGAGGAACTTGAGGAGCTATAGCTGTTAAGTGCTATTTTTGCACTTATATTTATATGTTTTTTCATTATATTTTACTGAGATTCTTGAACGATATTACGATGTTTGGTGTGATTTTGCATGTTTCAGAATTTATGTTGAAGTGCGAGAATGTATAAAAAAACCCCAAATTACCAACGAAAACATGGAAAAAGATTGTTCAATTAGGAATTATAACTCAACAAGGAATCCTTTAAGAGTTATAAAAGGAGATCTTTGCCCACTCCAACAAGGATTCTTTTAAGAGTTATATAAGGACACTTCATTTTCCTTCCCCACATCTATAAATACAATACCTAGGACAAATATTTCGATGAATCACCATAATTCACCAACTTGGAACAAGCCAACGAGGAGATTGAAGAATACGATCGAGAGGGAAGCGAGAGAGGAAGCTAGGATCTACAAACGGAGTCGACTCCGGGAGTTTATTCTTGTCTTTTAATATTAGTTTTGCTTTGTTTTGATTTAAATATGTTGAACTAAAATTATTTATCGAGGCTAGGCAATCCGTTGTTTTGAACCTAGAATTTGATGATTTTTATTTGATTGCATTCATTTATTCTATGCATATAATTTATTGTTTTTCATGCTTTTGAGGGTTTGACCATCCTTGAATGATTATTTTATTGGATTGACTTGTCCATATTATAAGTGTAATTTTTACACTTATTTAGATGCGATTTTCAAATGATTTTCGTATTGATTCCTGGATGATTTTATGTTTTTTTGTATATATTTTTATGTTTCAGGAATCAATGTTGAAATGCATAAAAGTAGAGGAAATGAGACAAAAATGATGAAAAAGGATCAAACCGAGCGAACGCGTCGAAGACGGGAAAGGAAGGAAAAAATGAAGCTCGATCGATCGAGCAACCATCGCGATCGATCGAGTGGTCCAGCAAGTTTGCTCGATCGATCGAGCAATCTGCTCGATCGATCGGCCGAATGAGTTTTCTGAAAAATAAGTTCCTTATAGAGTTTGTGTTCAAGAAGGAAGCTCAAGATTTCTTTCCTCTATAAATAAAACACGAAAATTACACCTGTAATCAGACTTTAAAACGTAGGAATACCCTCCATCTTCCATCCTCCATATCACCATCATCCACCTCCATTCTTCAACCCATCCTAGGAATTGGAACAATGCAACAAGAGAATTGAGGAACATGATCGAGAAAGAAGTGAGGAAGGGTCGAGAATCAACGAACGAAGTCGACTTGGGAGTTTTCTTTTACTTTTCTATTTTAGTTTTGAATGAATATTGGATTTATTGTGTTTTTGATGATTGAGAGATATCTTAAACATAGTTTTTCCTATTGATATTGTGATTGACTTCATATATCTTCTATGTGCATGTTTTATTGTTCTTCATGCTTTTGAAGGATTGATCCCCTTTGAATGATAATTTATTATAATTGAGATCCAAAGATAAAATTATAATATGACATAATAATTCCTGATGTGTGTTAAATATTAGATCGAAAGATAAAATCACATACGAGTGATAGCTTTGGCTTATTTAATCTAAGGTCAGTGGTTTTCATAAAGGTTCATTCGATATCGAATTGTTAAAAGTGAACGAGAGTTACTTGTTGCAATTTGATGTTATATTTAATATAGCTCGAGAGAGTATATTGAATAAATTCGAAAAACCTGTCACCTCAGAGATGTATGGAATTGTAAGGGTTGGGTTAAGTGAAT
This sequence comes from Haberlea rhodopensis, assembly GCA_907163345.1. Classification (NCBI taxonomy): domain Eukaryota; kingdom Viridiplantae; phylum Streptophyta; class Magnoliopsida; order Lamiales; family Gesneriaceae; genus Haberlea; species Haberlea rhodopensis. Next base: position 1,252,589 of record CAJQUN010000065.1, on the reverse strand, counting down.
CATTGTCTTGATAATTCTTTCCTATGGACTTTTCTCGTGATCATCGATAGTTTTGGTTGGATTAGAGTAGTTTAATTTAGTTATTAGTTTAATTATTAATTAATTATCATAGGTTAAACATAGTTTAGAGAAATCTTATTTGGTATTTGCTTGTTAGTCCAAGGTTCGACACACGTACTTATGAATCACTATATTAAAACTTGACACTGTATGATTGCGGTCGATTTGTGTTGTTGATTTATATCATGCACCACCTAATATTTATTTGCTAACGGAAAGCGTGATCACCATACGATATTGCAATATGATATAGTAAATTGTACCGTGGGTTTTAGATTGAGACGGACCAAGTAAAATCTAGCACACATGTGATAGCAATAGATTTACCCAAATCAAAGGTTAGAAGTTTTCACAAATCTTCATACGATATTGATTGTTCAATAAGGACATGGGAGTTGCTTATTGCAACAAAAATATTAAACTTATTATAGCTTGACCATAGTATAACAAATGCATTAGAAAAACTCGACATCTTAGGGATATTCATTCGAGAATTATAGGGGATTGCATTGGTGAGCCGACGTCTTGATAACTTCTCTAGCGGAATATTCTCGTTAACTTTGATTGACTTGGTTGGATTAAAGTTAATTTATTAGTTTAATTGTTTAAATCCAATATCGTAGGTTAAATATAGTTAAAAGCGTCTTATTGGTACTTACAGTTAGTCCATGTGGGTTCGACAACCTAATCTCAATTATCTATACTAAAACTTGACAATTGTGCACTTGTGGTATAATCGCGCTACACCGAGAATTATCGCGATCAAGTTTTTGGCGCTGTTGCCGGGGACTAACTTTAGTAATATCATCACCATGTTTTCATAAGTTTTACCCAACAACCTCCAGAGCCATTTTATGCCGGTATCATAACTTTTCGAACTACACTCTTCTGCAATTTTTCTGCAATGGTATGGATGCAGAGACACAAGGATGGGTATTCAACGGAGCACTGGCAACTGGGAGTCCCTTGTTCGATAGAGATGAGGACAGTGTGTTGCACCTGTTCAATGATATGGCGAACTTCGACCACCATTGGCATTGGGATCCTTCACTGCAAGGTTGGAGCCACAAATACCCACCAGAGCCTCACTACCCTCATGATACACCCCAACCATTTGAACATCATGAAGAGATGAGATATAGTTCTGCAGACGTCACGAACGGAATTTTCACGTTTAACTTTGGTTGACTTGGTTGGATTAGTAGTTAATTTATTAGTTTAAATGTTTAAATCCAATATCGTAAGTTAAATATAGTTAAAAACGTCTTATTTGGTACATACAGTTAGTCCATGTGGATTCGACAACCTGATCTTAATTATCTATACTAAAACTTGACAACCATGCACTTGCGGTATAATCGCGCTACACTGAGCATTATTGTTTAAATAAAATCACGATCAAGTTTTTGGCGTCGTTGCCGGGGAAACTTTAGTAATATCATCACCAAGTTTTCACAAGTTTTGCCCAACAACCATAGAGTCATTCTATACAGCGTGTAGGAGACTAAATGAATGGGCAGACACATTCCGGTATCATAACTTTTCGAACTACACTCTTCTGCAATTTTTCTACAATGGTGTGGATGCAGAGACACAAGGATGGGTATTCAACGGGGCACTGGCAACTGGGAGTCCCTTGTTATGAGGATAGTGTGTTGCACATGTTCAATGATATGGCGGAATTCGACCACCATCGGCATTGGGATCCTTCACTGCAAGGTTGGAGCCACCAATACTCGCCAGAGCATCACTACCCTCCTGATACACCCCAACCATTTGAACATCACGAAGAGAGAAGAGATAGTTCTGCAGACATCACGACCCAGTTATAGGGTACCTTAATAAGAATCATGGCATCAAGTGAGAGCAGTATGGAGAGACAAATCAACTAAATGTCTCACATGGAGCAGCAAATAGCAATCCTTGTGGAAACTATTTCAACGAGCTGCAAGGGAAAATCTCAGATTTTTCAGTCAGACAAAGGCGGAGTCCTGTGGATGAAGGGACAACTATATCTGCCAGATATTGACAGTCTTAGACATGAGGTTATGTTTGCAGTGCATAAATCAAAATTTTCAATCCACCTCGGAAGTACCAAAATGTACAAGGACTCTAAAGAAAGCTTCTGCTGATATGGAATGAAGACAAAGGTGGCAGAATTCGTCGCTCGATGTTTGGTATGTAAACAAGTCAAAGCCGAACACCAATGACCCAGAGGATTACTTCAACCTTTGGAGATTCTTGAATGGAAATGGTAACATATCTCCATGGACTTTGTAGTAGGATTGCCTAAGTCACAACAAAGTCATAACGGTATTTGGGTAATCGTGGATAGACTCACCAATCTGCGCATTTCTTACATGTCTGTATGAACTACAACTTAGACAAGCTGACAACCTTATACATGGACAATGTTGTACGATTACATGGAGTTCCAGTAAGCATTTTATCTGACCGAGATCCCAGATTTGTATCGCGCTTCTGGAAGAGTTTTCAACAAGCTATGGGAACTAAGGTAACTCTTAGCACGACATCAAACTGATGGCCAGAAAGAGAGAACAATATAAACTCTTGGAGAGATGCTAAGAGCTTGTACCATTGATTTCAATACAAACTGGAGTGAACTCTTGCCCCTGGTCGAGTTCGCCTACAACAACAGCTCCGTTCGAAGCACTTTATGGGCGCAAATGTCGATCACCTCTTTATTGGGATGAAGTTGGAGAAAAAGCTACCACCGATCCTGAGCTGGTACAGACTACGATTGACAAAGTCGCGATCATTAGAGATAGGCTCAAGGCAGCTCAAGATAGACAGAAAAGTTGCGCTGATATGAAGAGAAGACCAGTGGACTCTGAAGTTGGTAAGAAGGTGTATGCGAAGCTTTCACCAATGAAGGGAGTAATTCGATTCGACAAAGTCGAAATGCTAAATCCAAGATATGTGGGCCCGTTTGAAATTTTAGAAAGGGTGGGAACTTTGGCATATCGACTAGCCTTACCTCCCAATTGATCTAGGGTTCATAATGTCTTTCACATATCTCAACTAAGGAAGTATGTTGATGACCCGAGCCACGTACTTGAAACAGAACCTCTAGTCGAACAAGCAAACTTGAATGAAGTATGAAGACGTTTCAATCCGAATCATAGACACGATGGACCAAGTACTGCGAAGGAGAATTATTCCCTATATCAACGTTCAATGGTCCAATCACACAGAAAGCTAAGCAACATGGGAACTCGAGGAGAATAAGCGCAAGAAATATCCCTAACTTTTTCCAAGATCAAACAGACTCAAGTTTTGAGGATGAAAATTACAATAAGACGGGAGGGATGTGAAGACCCGAATCGTAGCAGATAATCAACTCATCAGATATTAAGAATCGGCTTAGTAGATGTTTAAATCAGCTGATTTCAATCTGCTCAACTTGTGAATTTCAATGAAAACCAATCAGCTCACTTTGCAAAGTCTACTCAACCTAAGTTGATAACCATCAGCTCTACATATGCTTACTGTACCATCAAGCCTGCATATGCTTACTTGTACCATCAAGCCTGCATATGCTCACAACAAATTAGCTCAACCTATTGTTCAACTTTAATCCAAGCTTTAGTCAACCCCAATAACCCAGCATTCATAAAAGAATATTAATGTAGGCTACGGTTACAAGATTTCAGCGGTTTGACAATGAAGTGAAATCATGGCAGAGTTAATGGAGATCATGAATTGTAACACCCGAATTTACATATACCAGATTTATCTCAATGGGAGAATTAGACAGAAACTTTGCACTAAAACTCGAACACGTACTCTGTATTTAATGTGAGGAAGAAATGATAGATTCCGTTCGTGTCTTAGTCAATCACGTTTCAAATCAGTAAGTGGATTTTTGTTATTGATAGTCATTTCGTTTGAAAATCGTATGTATTAATTAAATTTCAATCGGACATGTGCAATACTTTGAAATTATGAAATATCTGCTATATGGAGCACTCTGATGTGTGTTACCATATTTGTTCTTTTGAAATCAGTTCCGGTGTGTGTTACCGGAACTGTTATATTGGGAGATTAGTTCTTATGTGTGTTACCGGATCTATCATGGCTTTAGGTGAGCACAGTGATTTAGGCTCTAGTGACAACAATGAAAAAGAAATGAGTGTTGATATAATAAAATCAGTACTATTTATGTTAGATGTTATCAGCTTTAATGATTATATATTTGTGAATTTATTTTATAAGTTCGATTGGCCTCTACTTGCTAGGTACACTCACTCCTTACACCACTCCCCAGATAAGATTGAGTCAGAACTTGAAGACGATGATAAGTATCAGTTTTAGGGTTGGTTATTTAGTCCCGCTAATTTGAAGTCAACCGCTGCTGTTATATTAGTTTTACTATTTACGCTTTTGCAAATGTTTAAGACATTATCAGTTGTAAGTAAGTCTTACTTTATTTTAGTTCAGTTGTTAAGACATTTAAATTTTGTTTATGAATAAAAAATGGTTTAATTGAGATCTGTATTCGATGCTTGTTGTTTTCGAATTTTTTAATTTGGAAGCAACACCGATGTTATCGGCTCCGGTCGCAGGACGTGACGAAAAGATCATGTTATTACGACATATTTCTCATTATTTATTGATTATTAACTCACTAGTATAATTAAATCTCAAGTGACTAAATATGGCATTAGGCAGAATTTAAACCGCAATTTGAACACGTAAAGCAAAAAATCTGGAGTCTTTTATTATAATGTGTAGATATGGTATAATCTTAAGTAGGAGGTTAGTGGTGTTTTTTTGTTTTTTTAAACAAAACTTCCATTGAAATGGTGGGGGATTTGACAGACTCCTACATATTTGTTATAATAAAAGCAAGTCCAACGAAAGAGGAGCGAGACTAGGTCAAATTAAGGCTTCAGAGAACGTTAATTTCTTAAAGCTTCCCATAATACAAGTGTGTTGTTGGCTTATGTGGCACGACCCAAGATGCATTCGTATTTGGAGCATGTTTGGATTATGAGAATGATACTGTGAACTCGATCTGATGGATGTGTTTGGATAACTTCGGACTCTTGCAAGAAAAACACATTTCTTTCTAATATCACACAATAGATTTGGAGTATTAAAGTGTAAGAGAAAGGTCAATTGCTATCCAACAAAAAAGGGAATTCACAATCATGAGCTTTAACTATTAAGTAAGTGTGAGTATACTGTCAACATTTTATTGGATTAAAAGACTCTTCGTTTATATATATATATATATATATATATATATATATATATATTGACCCGACGTGAACTTCATCTATAGACCAATTCAATACGATTAATCTAAAATAACGTGTTTCCCATTTTATATAGAGAGTTTACTTGAAACCCAAGTCTTTAAAAAACAATATAAGGTTTGATTTAATTGACTGTGGATTATCATTATTATATATACCACTAGTTTTTATTGATATCGCACAAGGCGTGGTGTCAGGTACCAGCATGTTGGTCAATTTTTTCCTAATTTGATCAAAAATAACATTTCAAATGATGGACTTTAAAAGTTTTTTTTAAAAATAAAAAAAAACAACTATGCTACTGTAATTGAATAGAAAAAAAACCAACCAAATGACTGACTCTAACTTTTCTTTTCAAAAAATGATGTCTATATTACTATATAAACTGAAAAAATAACTGTGAGCATCAACAACTAATTAAGATATATCTTTCATAATCGGTTCAGGCCAAACCCGTGAATCAACAAAAACAATATTTTATTTTTAAAAAAAAATTTATTTAACAAAAAAATGTGAAAAAAAAATTTCCAAAAGAAAAATTTAATTTTTTCTAATGAATAATAATTTACTATTCATAACAATTCCACAATTATTATATAGATATAATATAATATAATTTGTTCATACAAAGTCACAGAATTCTAAGGCATAGAATTCTAATGCATCTGATCTCAGCATGTCATTTGTTTTTTACTTTGGAGGCAAATTAAAGAAATCAAACATAGTATATTAATATGGCACTTTTATATAGGGTTTATCAAAATTCCTTAAAAGTAATTTATCACGATGAAAATATTTCTAAAATAATAATTTTCAAAATTCACCCTGAAATTATATTTTGAAACAGGGCTTTTACATTAATTTGTCTAAAATTTAAACCAAAATATATTGAAGTAAGTTCTACAAAAAAAATAGATGATATTTTTTTTCCATAGTTTGTTTATATGTTTAATATACAAATTTTAAAATTATTTGCTTTAGGAACAAGCATTCATTCTACTAAGATTTGTAACTGATGTTAATTCTACAACTTAAATAATTTAAATTACATGAATTTATATCTATTATTCCGAGAACGTTTCGTTTAAAATACCATTTTTTTAAAATTAATATATTGCAAGGACACAGATTCAAGCAAGGATTCAAGTCCAACATATATCCTTATGGACCCTTGGATTCTTCAATCCTCGTTTCCCCACTTATGGGGCGATTTATTTCTTTCTTTATTTTTTGGAGACCTATCAGATAAATATTTAATGACGTGAAGTTGTTGGTTATTAGTTTTGAACCCAAAACCTTGACATTAGCAAATGCTTCTGATACCAAATTAATTATCGTCTCATCTAAAAATCTTGGGTTTTAGAGATATTGAATAACTTATTCTCTATTATCTAATACTTTCACAACTCAGTTCTTGCCATAAAATTACGTTGTGATGTTTCAGATAAGCCGTTAGGAATAGCCAAACTAAAGCGGAAGAGTAATGGTCACATATCAGCCCAAATTCGGTCTACACTTGGTTCATGATTTTATTTGTAGTTAAGAAGGGCTGAGTAGTGTGCGCTTAGCATTTACGTTCAAATTAACCCTCGAAGTTAATAACAGTAAATAATGTTGTTAGCGTAAGTAGGGATCGATCCCACAAAGAATTATCTATTTTGTATTAATTAATCCGAAACAAAGTAAATAGGGGGGTTGTGAAGGTTGAATTAAACAAGAGAATTTAAAAACAAAATTATTAACTAAGAATCAAAACTAAAATTAAAGCGATTAACATATGAGAAAGACGATTCTTGGTTTTCGATCGACTTTACAATTGGGGTTTACTATCTCGACCACTGATCTTCACATACGATTCAACTTTCATATGAATATTCATCGTTGAACATTTAATTCAATAATTAAATCCATTTCTCACCTTATATTTAGTTAAGTAGCCCAAACGTTCTAGTTTAACCCTTATCAATTCAATCAATCAAAATACAAGCGATTAAGATTTAAATCGATGCTAGCATAAAAACTAGTGAGATCGATGAAGCTAAATACCATAATCCAATCGTCTATATTTAATCTAGTCAAGTGTTTTTCGTAAGAATTTAACAAACTCACAAGCGAAAATTTATTAATCTTAGTTGCTTCGTAAATTAAGGGATCAAACGATTCCTTATTTGATATCTAATTTAGCATTAGATTGCATGAATGATAATTAGATGGTCAATCCAATAATCAAACACAACAATCATATAAATAAAATCAGAAATACAATTGTTACTCAATGAAAATCGACAAATAAAAAACTTAATCTCACGAAAATCGTAAAATCCAATATATCGTCTTCTTTAACCAAGAATCACAAGAAGTTTAGCCACTCATGACTAAATAAAAACAACAAAAATCAAATCTAAAAAGGATAAACAAAAGCAAAGTATAGGAACTATTAAAGGGTAGCACAATTCTGGATCGTCACTTCCGTCCCGTGCCTTTGAATCTTCAAATCTTCTTCAACAATTGAAAGAAAATTTATTCTAAATTGTAAAACTAATGTCTAAGGTCTGAATTTTTGAATTATGAGGCATTAAAATCGAGATATAGGGGTTGTAGGCTGATGGGGTATGTTAGAATCTATGTAGGAAAGAAATAAATCAAGTTTCTAATTTTTTCCAAAATTCCTTGGCTCTAGGGCGCGGCTGGATGGCACTACGGTGGCTAGCATTCTGCCTTGGCACATATTTTCCAGGCTGACAGGCGTCCCCACGATGCTTGGGCGCCTGTCCCTGTACCACATCTTAGTAATTTGGACATAAATTTCTTATATAATCTCCGAATATATTCTCTTATCTAAGCTTCTTTCCTGTGCATTAGCTCCCCCATTGTAGATGGTTCAACCACGTCCGGTGCCACGAAATGATTGAGAACTATGACGGGGTCGAAATGCATTTTTTTCTTTGTATTCAATAAGTATTGCATGACCGAATAATTCAAGGAAGAGCGCACTGCGGGGAGGGTCCTTTTAAATAGATGACTTGTCGGGCCGTCGGAGCGGGACTTCTTTGGGAAAAAGAACTTAAATAACTTCGTTTTTCGAAGGAGTCGTCATTTTCTATCAGGAAGGCTATGTCATTTACAACCCGGGAGTATTTCGGATGCTTGAAGGCCCCGCTGACCCGAAGTGATTTAGAAGAGAATAAGCTGTCAACACGAAGATAACAGAAAGTTCTACAATTTTTTTATAGACCACATTTCCAAAAAAATCTCGAACATGAAGAAAATCGAGGAAAAAGATTGACATATGTCTTGGATTCCGTTTTTTTCTCTTTTCTTCAACTTTCTTCCTTTTTTCATCATTTTAGCTCGATTTCTTCACCTTCTCCTACATAGTACCAAATGTGTGATTAGGAACTATAAACATCAAGTTAACAATTAAATCTTGCCTAGTCATTGACAGTTAGATACATAAGACGTGTCTATTTCTAGACACGTCACTGAGATAACTTGTGAATGTTATATTTTTAGAGATGTAACAATTCATTGTTTATTCTTCCGCTCATATGATTATGTTCCACTTAAGTATGCTTCATCGCTATAGGTGGTCCGGTCCGGTTTCTTTCTATTGTGCTCAATTAATGTTTATTCTCAAAATGTTTATGTTTATGTATAACTAATTACAATGCTTTTGGAAATAGATTAGAGAAATCTCGATATTTATATCATTGTTTGTAATAAGTAAAATTTTAAGTTGTGTTAAAAACTTTATATTATTGCTTTTTAATAAAATGTAAAAGTAATAACAATATGAAAAAAAAAGCTACCAAAATTTTGTGAATAAATAAATGATAAGTGATATTGTTTTTCAAATAAAAGCTTATTAAAGAATCTATACATGAAATAAAATTTAAAATTGTTTTGAATTATTATTGGGGAGAAAATTATAATTTTGGTCGTCACATAACTTCTCTATTTTCTATATTTAGTCCTAAAAAAACTTTCAATTTGCAGTTGTCATCTAATAAGTTTGACATTGTTTAACTTTTAGTCTTTTTTCACCAGAGTGATGAAACCTAGTTTTTCAACCAAGTTAATAACTAGAATTTTGATCAAACTATAATTAGAGTCATTTAGTCAAGCCAACAACTGAAATTTTGGTCATCTCAACTATCCGGTGTTTCGATCAACTCAACTACGTGGCGTTTCGATCAACTCAACTACTGGTATTTTGGTCAACCCAACTACTTGATGTTAAGAGATAATATTGAACTATACTATTATTACCCGTTAATAATAGTAGATAATATTGAAAGATAAGATATAATGTTGAAATATATTATCATCCGAAAGATATGATTCGATCGCAGAAGTCATAGGAACTGAGACTCTCGAGTTGCATACTCTATAAATATAAGAATATCCTACACTATATGTAACTCGAAGACATCTACAAATTCAACCAAAAATTTCGAAATCCTACACATAGTAACACCACACATAGTTCAAAATTTTCAGCAAAGGACATGACTCGCCAATTTTATGCAACCTAAAGTATGTTCAATTATATTTATGAATCGTCTCTGACTCTGTAAGTGAGTTTTTGTTTAAAATCATTCTTTCGTTTTAACGTTTTTAAAACTGTATACATTCTTTAAGATTCAGACGAATATGTGAAGTATTTTTAAACTAGGATATTCTGAAAATTTTGATCCAATAAGTAATAAAAGTGATACGTGTGATGGGAGCCACCTCTTGATTCTAATTGACAAAGTGTTACACGATAGAGCCCACCTCCTGAACCTGCGGGGTAAAGTATCATGTGCATGAGAGCCAACTCTTGAACCTACGGAGCAAAGTGTGACTTACACAGTAACTATCATCTATGGATGTCCCTCAAGATTCTTGATTTTAATGGATCCATATTTTGATTATGGGTTATGATTATGATATGCTATATCATGTTCCGGCTCTGATGAGAGCAAGTATGTTAAGTTCTCAGTATTCGTATCAATTTCTGTTCTATTTGAAAAGTATCTATATCTATGTATATTTTTGTCATATTTAATTGTCCCTCATTTGCTGGGTATTTACCCAAAGACGCACCACTTACCCTCTTGATAAAAGCGAACCAAAAATCGAAAGGAAAGATTAAAATCAGTTTCAGAGATGATGACTTAGTCGCTGATGTTCAAGATTTTGCTGCCATTGAATTAGTTAAACTTTCGCTAACGTATTTGATTTTTAGAACAATTATACAGCGAGTTTTTATATATAATTTCGAGTTATAAATATAATAATTCTGATTTATGGAATAAAAGACTGATTGTAGTTAAATTATGTACTATAAGGCTTATTGTTTTCGAATTTATGTTTGAAAACAACGCCAGTGTTATCGATCCCAGTCTCAGGGCGTGACTGTGTCGGACACGTATGACACGTAATCACTCCGATGAAAAAGGATCGAAAGTGAAAATAGATACCCACATATTGTACTAAAACAGTAACTTGAAAATATTTTGGATTAAAACAAAACATGAACAAGTTATGGTACTAAAATTGTAATTTCCGCAGTTGTAACCCGGATGATATCAATCAAATTTCACCAGGCAGTTACACCGTCAGATTGGATTTCCTGGTTTTCATGTTTTAGTTGACTCCCCTGGCATAGTGTTGTAATTCACAATCTTATTTTCAGGTTGACTCCCCTGGCATAGTGTTGTAATTCACAATCTTATTTTCAGGAGAAAAAATATTTCTTATTTTTGTAATCCCATGCAGGAATTAAAATTAGAAGTCAACACCCAACGGAGATAAACGTCATTATTTAACCCTTTCACATCTTGCATTTTGACTAACACATATTTCCAGCCGAAATATTTGGAATCATGCTTGTCTTATACAATAAAATTTCCTAGGAAATCAAGACTTTATTTAAAGATATTCAGGAGTTCATGCTTATCAACTTTGACTTGCCATTAATACAGTTCGCAAAATGGAGAGAGTTCTTCTGGTAACTAATCTTCTTGTTGCCATTTTCACTTCAACAACAATACAATCAGTGGCCGTTGATGGTCAAACAAAAGTGACATGTAGCTCCAGTGATCGAAAAGCACTTTTAGATTTCAAGAATGGTCTGAATGATCCCAAAAACACGTATTCGTCTTGGCATGGCCTCGACTGTTGTGATTGGAGGGGCATTGGTTGCGATGATGTGACCGGTAGTGTTATTGCCATTGATCTTCACAACCCTTTTCCATTTAGCAATTCCAGGTATGGATTCTTGAACTTGAGTGGAGAAATTAGGCCTTCATTGATGCAGCTCACATCCTTGAAGTATTTGGACTTGAGTTTCAACACATTTGGAGGAATCCCGATTCCCGAATTTATCGGTTCTTTAACGAATTTGCAGCATCTCAATCTGTCAAATGCTGGATTCAGTGCTATAATACCTCAAAATCTTGGAAATCTCTCTAATCTGCAGTATCTTGATGTGTCTAATTCAGGATTTCCAGGACTAGGTGTTGACAGATTTCAATGGGTAGCTAGTCTAGTTTCTTTGAAATATCTTGGAATGAAAAACGTTGACCTTTCATCGGCAGATTCAAACTGGTTGGAAATTCTCAACACGCTGCCTCATTTGACAGAAATGCATCTTTCAAATTGTGGCTTCTCTAGGTCGGGTTTCTCGTTAAAGTCGCCAAATTTCACTTCACTTGCTGTAATTGACCTCAGCTTTAACAGCTTTGACTCAAAGTTCCCCGATTGGATTGTCAATATCAGTAGCCTTGTATATGTTGATTTGAGCTATTGTATGCTCAGAGGAAGGATACCTCTTGGTCTAGAAGAGTTACCAAATCTACAATTCTTGAGACTTGAGTCTAATGGTAATCTAAGCGCCAGTGCATTCTCCTTTTTCAAAGGAAGCTGGAAAAGCATAGAATTCCTTAAATTAGCTTCCAATAAAATACATGGTAAACTTCCTTCAAGTATCGGAAACATGACATTCCTCACTTATTTTGACCTGTCCGATAATTATATAGAAGGCGGGATACCAAGCACGATTGGCTCACTCTGTCGGTTGGCATATATTGATATTTCTGATAATGAAATGACAGGAGGTTTACCAGATTTACTCGAAGGGACTGAAATTTGCGGTTTCGATCGTACTTTGCCTAGCTTAGTAAACTTGAGATTGAGCAACAACAAGCTAACCGCAAGATTGCCAAATTGGTTGGGACAGATCAAGAATCTAGAGGAATTGTCATTGAGTCTCAATTTCTTTGATGGCCCTTTACCAGAGTCTTTAGGATCACTCCAGCATTTGACCTATTTGAGCATAGCATGGAATAAACTGAACGGAACTCTGCCAAAGAGCATTGGCGAGCTCTCTGAGTTGTCTTTTCTTGATGTTTCTTCCAATTATATGAGAGGCATTGTATCTGAATCTCATTTCTCCAGCCTTACTAAGCTAAAGATCTTACTAATGTCTTCCAATTCTTTCATCTTGAATGTCAGTTCTGATTGGATCCCTCCATTTCAAATACGTAATCTTGGCATGGGTTCGTGTCGATTAGGTCCTCCATTTCCAGGGTGGCTCAAATCTCAGAACGAGATTATGTTTCTTGATATGTCTAATGCAAGCATATCAGGTTCTATTCCTGACTGGTTTTGGGATCTTTCAGCAAATCTTTCATTGTTAAACATCTCCTATAATCAGTTACAAGGTCAACTGCCAAGTTCTTTTAAGGTAACTCCTTTTGCAGATGTTGATCTCAGCTTTAACCTGTTTGAAGGAACAATTCCCCTCCCTCAGGTCCCGATTGAGCTGTTTGATATCTCGAGTAACAGATTCCGAGGTCTGATTCCAAAGAATATTAGTGATGTTATGCCAGATTTGATCTTTCTTTCCTTTTCAAATAACCAACTCACTGGACAGATTCCAGCTGATATAGGAAATATGGCTTCACTTTCTGTGATAGATCTTTCAAGAAATAATCTAATTGGAACGATACCTTCAAGCATGGACAACTGTTCTTATTTGAAAGTATTGGACCTAGGAAACAATAATCTGTCTGGCACAATTCCAGATTCTTTAGGGCAATTGAATCAGCTTCAATCATTACATGTAGACGACAACTTGATCTCAGGTAAACTGCCCTCTTCTTTAAAAAAATTATCAAGTTTGGAGACTCTGGATCTCAGAGAAAATACAATAGACGGCGATCTTCCAACATGGCTCAGTGAAAGTTTTAGCAGTCTAAGAATCCTTAACTTGAGGTCAAATGCATTTTCGGGTAGAATACTAATCGAGTTTTCCAACTTAAGTTCGCTCCAAATCTTGGATCTTGCGGAAAACAACTTGACAGGCAGAATCCCAACAAGCTTCGCAGAGTTAAAAGCCATGGCTCAGGATCAAATGATGAACAAATACCTTTTATATGGAAAATACAGAGGTGTATACTACGAAGAGAGTTTGTTTGTGAATTTGAAAAATCAATTTCAGAAGTTCACCAAGACTCTATCTCTAGTGACTGCCATAGACTTATCAGGAAACAACTTATCTGGAGATTTTCCTGTCGAACTAACAACTCTGCGGAACTTAGTTGTCTTGAATTTGTCAAGAAATCACATCACTGGACAAATCCCAGAAAACATTTCAATGCTTCGTCAACTGGCATCACTAGATTTATCGAGTAATGATCTCTTCGGTGTCATTCCTCCTAGCATGTCTTCATTATCATATTTGAGCTATCTTAATCTATCAAACAATAATTTATCTGGTAAGATACCTTCTACGGGGCAGATGTTAACGTTTGATGCCCACTCTTTCGAGGGAAACCGTGGCCTTTGTGGAGCTCCAGTTGTGGTAAAGTGCCCCGGTAAAGAAGAGTCCGGCCAAGGGAATGATGTTATTTATGACAGCAGCAACAAATTCATTGATCAGTGGTTTTACCTCAGTGTTGGCTTAGGATTTGCAGCTGGCATCCTTGTTCCTTACCTTGTGTTAATGATCAGAAAACCATGGAGTGATAAGTACTTGGATTTCGTTGACAAAGTTGTGATTAAATTTTTGTCTGCTAGAAGAAGGCCATAGCCAGCTCAAAATGGCACTGTACCACGCAAGTAGTTCGATACTCGGATTTCTTGTTTAGAAGCTTAACAACTATTTCCAATGTACATAAAAATGTAATGTTGTGTTTGATTTAAGATTGAATCTTGTTTTGCTTTCTTGTTGGCAAAAGTTGATGAAAAATCAATTTTTTTTTAGATATCTGAACAATTCTATTTCTTTTTCCAATCATATTTTGACTATAGGATGAAGATAATTATTTTTTAAAAAAACAAAGATTTCGCGAAATATCAACATCTATGGATAACCAATTTTACAATTGAAAATGGAATGAAGCACAATGAGGCGGACTTAATTTGAGAACCATTTAACTAATAAATTTCATGACTTCCGCATTTCACTCTAATTCTATAATAATTGAATGTAAGCATTGGGCCATTCGGAGCACACTGCTATTGCAATGGGAATAATCCCAAGCCAGAAGCTCGTCTTAAACCCAGATTCAATGACTGATACGGCCTCGTACTGTACATATGGGCTACCCAACGGCCAGATGACCCACGTAATAGCCTTGCTGATTCGATCGTGATTTCATATCCGATCGAGATTCCTTCATCTTCGAATCAATTTATTTCTGATCGTGATTTCATTTCCGATCGTGATTTTTCCTTCCTCTTTGCTGTTGAACAATGAATATGGCAGATTTCATTTCTGATTTCATTTCTTTGCTGTTCATTTCTGATCGTGGTTGAACGATGAATATAGTTGGTGCACGTAGGGCTATATTTGTCATTTTACGAGAAAATGGTTTGAAGTTTTTGTCTCCCATGTGGAGAGTTGGGCAATTCAGCTCATGTTCAACATTCTATTGGGCCTATACATTATATTGTATGCAAGTTATTAGATTGTCAATCCGATAAACAAACATAAGTCATATCATCAAAATCTGAAAACATTGATATTCAATGAAAATTGATAATTAAAAGCATAAGAATCTCTCCAAGATAAATAAATCTAATGTGTCGTCTTCCTCAACCAAGAATTAAAAACTAGCTACACATAATCTAAGAAAATGATAAATAAAAGAAAGGAAAGAAAACTAATTTTGTCTCCGCTCGTCGAGGTCGTCAATCCAGCATTCACTGCAATCTTCGTAGCTGCCTTCAACAAAATTGAAGCAAAAATTGTAAAACTAACCTAAAATAATATACCATAACTTTCTAGATTATCTAATGTCCCAAGTGTCTGATTTTCGTGTGGTATATATAGGGAGGTTGATATGTAAGTTGGAATCCATGTTGGAAGGAAAAAATCAAGTTCCCAAACTTTCCAAAATTCTCCAGTGATCGATCGGCCATGACCTCACGTCGAATGCGGGTCTTTTTTTTTTTTCATTTTTATTCCGCCGGGCGATCGATCACCCAATATCAGCGATCGATCGCGAGTTGCTACTTTTTGTTGCTTAAAACTTCTGCCTTGTGCGATTGATCGGACTTCGGACGCGATTGATCGCGATTCAAAATCACTTTTATGCATTTTCTTGGTCTACTTTGATCCCTTATCGTCTCCAATGCATTTCTTGGTCCTTATTCGTCATTGTTAGCTCGATTTCCTCGACTCCACCTACATTTACACAAATATACGATTATATAACATATGTATCAATTTATCTATCAAAGCATACCAAATCGTAGGCAACTATCCGCACTAGATGTGTCTAATTCTAGCCGCATCAGCCTAATAACAAATTCATCTGCCCACCAGATCGATAGCAATGTGAGGTGGACCTAGATCAGGGCTCAGAAGATGATCGCCGTGAGAGTTTCTTTCGTCAAAATTAACCTCACCCAAGCCCAATCTTTACATTAGTGTACGGACACCGTTCAATCCGTCAATCCCGTCTCTTTTCAGGATTTTGAATTGCACCAGAACTTCTTTATATTAAGAAAAACCCAATTCTTAGGTGCGCTATTTTTTTACTATCTCACTGCTTTAGCGAATTTTCCTCTCTTAGCGCTATTGCTTACTCCGCCATAGGACAATAATAAGAAGTTTGAGAACCATCTGTTACGAGCCGCAGAAATGAGATAATGGTGATTGTTGAGCCCATTCTTCCGGAAAATTCCAAAAAAAATACAAAAACCATGGAAAACCATCCAATCAGTCGAGAGTTTCAGCTTTAGCAGCAGGAATGCATGCTTTTTCTCGGAAACCTGAAGAAGGGTACTCACTCAGTCTTGTAAATTCAATGAGGTCCCTTCCCAAGTCCCCACGGTTTCTAGCACACCTTCGCCTATAAAAAAAAAAAAGTACAGGATTAAGATCCAACGGATGATCTATAAAATCACCCCAACAATCGAGTCATAATTATGCTCTTTGGTACCTCACCGTGTTAATTCTTCTGAAACAAATTACTCAACACTTGAGAAATATATCCCCAGACAGGCCAGACTCCATCCTAAGTAAAATTACTCTAATCATTCGGAGGACCATTGTCTCCACATAGTGATCCACATATAAGCATAATCTAAGAATGTCTATTCAAAACTGTCCAAGATTACATAGCTGTAAAAGAAGGGAAAACTACCAATATCGAGGATAAATTACAATAGATAAGCAAATAGAAAAAAATTAAACGAGTTACTAAGAAACGTAACCATACATCTCGTGCTCTGAAACAAATTCTCTATTTTTTGCCACACAGTAGATTGGATTTCTAGAAGCTTTTGTGCTTTATGCTGTAAAGCTGGCCGGCATCGAATACTTTCACCATGAATCTGATCATTACAAGAAAAGGCGTTGGGAGGAGTTTAAGAATTCGTCAGATGCAGCATAGTTACTGAAGGCAGAAAGCAATTAAAATTTTGATCAACCAACCAACTATTCATTTATTGTACAAATTGAATTCACAATTATCGCATTTAAACATGCCTCCAGTCTTTAAGGCATCTTAGGGAATTTGCTCGAGGGTCAAGATGTACGTTTCACCGTAGAGAAGCTATCCAACTTCACTTAAGCACTTCTAAAAACTAGGAGAGAGAGCAGCCCAAAAATACAAGCTTTCGAAAACTGCATGTCATATAGCCTTTGATCGTGGATTATTGCCCTTGCACTTGGGCGCAAGAGTAAGCCAATGTTTAATACCTTATAAGATGCTACTGGAATTAACATAGAAAGCAGCTAGGCAGTCAAGGAAAATACCTTTAAAAATAATCTGAGCACAGCTTGTATAAACTCAAAGTTCTTTCTGCATAGAATCTCTTGTATAAAATAGTCCAGTAGGAGTTCAATGAAATAGATTTTCGATCTATCGCTTGTCTGTGGCTCGTCATCATCAATTCATCATCTATAATCTGAAGCATCCTAAGTTCCATATCCAATGTGGAAGACGCTAAACCTTTAATATAATCCGTCAATGCTGCAACTGCACAAATTCATCCACATATATTCGATTTTAGATGCATCCGATAAAATTGGAACTCAGACATATGATATGAAAAGCAATACATATGTGAACTTACAGTTCTTTTCCTCTGACAAGGTCCGAAGGGCCAACAAGAATTGGGACTCTGAAGCGTCATCTTTTGCCTCTCTGCTTTCTGTTTCACCAGCTTGTGAATGCTTTTGTTCTTCAGCAGATTCTCTAGCTTTAAACAATATCTCCCCAGAGAGAGAAGGAATTGTTGGTAAGAAGAAAGGGGCCTTTTCATGTTTTTTTGGGGGGCTCAGTCGGTTTGTTTCTGGCTTTTATGATATCCAAATCGATCAGGCTTTTCCACCGACTCTTGGGCAACAGTGAAAGCGTGACGAGATCAGGTATTTGGTAATCTAAAACTTGGAAATGAGAAGGACCTTTGGCTTCTTGTAGGTTGATATTCGCCTTCGTAAAATCGTCATAGCCGTGTGAAGAATCTCCAAGTGAAGAAATGGATGGTAGCTTGACACTTACAATTTCCTTGCCACTTCCATAGGAGTCGGCTTTAGTAGATGCAGAAAACATCAACTGGTTAACCCAAAGATATATGCCAGTCTGATCCACATGAGCTGTTGCTAAAATATCAATGTTTGGTGACAGAGATAATGCTTTCACAGGGAAGTCAACATGTACAGCATCTATTTGTTTAGCTAGAATCACATCCCAAAGTCTAATAGTCCCATCCATGCTGGATGTCAAAAGCCATTTCCCATCCTCACTAAAGCACATATCTGTTATACGATCTGCGTGACCTTCAAATTTTCGAACCATCCTCAATGCAATAACATCAAACAAACGAATAATTAAGTCATCTGCCACAGTAGCCAAAAGTCATTGTAACGTTGATAGACAATCTTGACCAGAGAACAACCAATTTCCCATCTGGATTTTAAGTCACGTCCCTTGGAGTCCCAGACCTTAACATCTCCATGGTATCCAGCACTTATCATGATGGTATTTGTTGAATCACAAGCAATGCCAACTACTTCTCCTGTGTGAGCACGGGTTTTTCTTTCTGAAATATCAACATAAGTGCCACGACTGATACCTGACTGAAGATTAAACCGCTCAATCCAACCCTCGGCCGTCCCAATTACTGCAAAATTACCACATGAACTGATCACACATGCCTTCACAGGTGCAGTATCCTGGGTGCATGGTGAAAGAATATGCTCTCCAATAACAAAATTTTGAAGCATCCACACATATGCCTGAGCAGTGTCCATATGGCAGGTAACTACATTGCACCAATCACGCTCCCTGATTTCAGCAACATCAAGTGCAATTACAGGCTTAAGTTTTATCTCTGCTTCCTTCACCTGAAGTTTCTTCGCTCTTTTGGATGCATGCCGTTGTGAAAGTTTTCTACTTTGCTGATCTTGGACAACAGAAAAAAGACGAAAAGCACGATCCTGACCAGCAGAAAGAATGTGCCTTCCATTGGCATAGAATTTGATACATAGAGGAGCGTTGTGACCACTTCGAAAACGTAGTAGGCGAGGATCCCCATCACTCGTATCAAAAATCCACATTTTCACGGAGTTATCTGCGGATGAACTCATCAGCACAGGCTCACAAGCAAAAAAGTGAAGAGAAACTATGGAGCAATAATGGGCCTCTCTAATGACGGACTGAAGCTTCCTTTTCTCAAGATTCCAAATACTTATGGCACCAGATGAACTACCAGACGCTAAAAGGGGATGCCCATCAGTGCTGAAAGATAAAGCTGTCACAGTCCCAGAAGTAGAATGAGTAAATGTAACCACCTCTTCATCGTAGAGGATTATGTGGACATGAATCTTTCCATCAGAGCAACCAACAGCAATAACATGCAACGCCGGAGATGAAACACAGCAACATATGGCGGCATTCCATCCTTTGAATTCATGAAGTTTGTTCTTCGTGCTAATGTTCCATAATTGCAGAGGACCTTCCTGACTTCCAAGAATTACCTGTTTGCAATGCTTATTGTGAGAATTATAGTTATTAAGGGCACACGACCGCAACAAGATGCCGAAGGGTTGTGGAGCCCAAGGCGCAAAGCGCGAGGACAAGCGCTCACCTTCCAGAAGTGAGGCTTGTTACAGGGGCAAAAAAAACGCTTACATATTTATATATATATATATATATCTTATGAATTTTGAATAAAATTCATAAGGCATAAACAATAAACTTCAGCAGTAAATTAATAATTAGTGATAAACTATGAGTTATAAATCCCCAATTTAGAATTTATGCCGCCACATTTATAAGCAATATTTTTTCTAAAAATTCAGCCAATACACCAAAATAATTTGCAAACAAGTTCGATAAAATAACAACCATAATTTTAGTCAACAGAATGGTAGAAATATAGATCTTCAGATTTACAAATAAATATGAAAATAAATGAAAGAAAAGAGTAAAAACCACCTAAAATGACTCAGAAAATGAAAAATAAAACTCTCCAGAGCTGCTGACCGCTAGCTTTCGCCATAGCCAGAGTCATCAGAGGATGGGCTTTGGTTGAAGGGAGGTAATCAGAGTGTGGGCTGCTATGGGAAATAATTGATTGTGCAAGGCATGATTGACAAACCGTGTGCCTCTTCAATATTAGTGCAACTGGGTGTCAGGTTCACTGGCTTGGGCCTGATGAGCCTCGAATATCAGGCGTGTCTTTAACAACATCGGTGAGAAGTTGATTTACAAGTTAAGAAAATAACAAGCAAAAACCATATATTCTTACTTGGATTTCACCATTGTCGGGTTAATGAACCAAAAAAGGTACCTTGTTCAAAGAAGTATCTGGGTGCGTTATGCAGCTCACGCTAAACTTGGTTCCCAATGAAATATGGCCAACTGGAGAAATATCATCAGTTATTTCTTTAAATGGCCACATGAAAATGTTTCCATTAACATCGACACTTAAGATGTGTTCGCCAAAAAGAAGGAAGTGATTGATCTTTGCATCATGGCTCCCCCAAGTCGCCACCTGTTCAAGGTAGTATTATTGTTGTTCAGTTTATGTTGAGGAAACACATCACCAGCAATATATAAGACTCAAATGACAGTAAGAAAATAAACGAAATATGCAAATGCAAAATATACCTTGTTTCCAACAAATCACTTTGCTCAAATATTTTGAAATGTTAAACAGCATTCTAAAGTTATTCAAGTGTAATGACAAGATTAGGACATGCACGAGAAGTTTTCTCAAGAAAGAACACAAAAATCTTGGAGGAAGGAATTTTAAGAGATGATTGATCATCAAGTTCATCAGTCTCTAACTCATATGGAACACACAGAACACCCTCTCTAGTGGTCACTGCTAGGGAATAGGTGCAACTAACCACCATATTTAGAATAATATGTATATCATTTCATATTTCTATGCTAATGTCAATTGTGAGTTTAGTTGTCCGGAGTCCAGACAATATTTTCTACATAACTACGGTGATCTGGTGGATCTTCCAAAATGTAATAACTAGAGAACTTCAAGACTACAAGGCAGTTGTTGCTCCCCTTCACCCACAGATACAAGTTGGGAACATTCTGCAATAACCAGGCGTTTTAGTTTGGTAAGACGTTCAAGGGAAATAACGTTTGGCCAAAAACTGCCTTGTAGTCTTGAAGTTTTTGAATTATTACACTGTGGAAAATCAACCAAAACACCATAGCCTTCTAGAACCATGCTTTCAAGATCTACCAAACCACCGTAGTAAACCAGAATAAAGACAATTTCTTCTCTCGCCAAAACAGAGAATAAAGAAAAAACCAAGAAAAAAATTGCATTTACAGCTTCCTAAAAAGTGCTGAATTATGTTAAAAAAGAAAGTGCTGAATTGCATATATACACTGCCACAGGCAACAATAACGATTAACTCAATTGAGGCCAACCTAAGCATTATACGTAATTGTGGTTTAGCTACATTAATCATTTAAAAACCACATCACATCCCAACTCCAAAATCCGACAGGTGAAACAAAACAATTAAGGCATGCTTTTGCACTCTCTTCTCCCTCCCATTTTAAATAAATATGTGCTTATCTTGGTAATGGTTTCAGAGGTGGAAAGCATTCGATAAATCATTAAAGAAGGGAGAAAAAAACATCTCTAGTTCCAGGTTACAATTTATCAAGTGCATACCAGTTGAGCACGCTTGAAAACTGCAATTTTGGTTCCATATGCTGCAAATGTGTAGTCACGATGAGAAGCCAAAGCTCGTACTTCTTTGGCAACCGAGGACCTGCAATTTCAAAAAACCTATCATCTACTTGTACAGAATTCCAATAGACAATAACAGCTACCAAAGACTATATAAAATTCAATAACATCGCGGAGAATAATTTGAACTCAGTGACAGAAAGAAAAAAAAGAAAAAAAGAAAACCATCGGACAATTCAATAGGAAAATAAAATACGGTAGTGCGGGGAGCTTACCGACAAGCACTAAAGTGAGCTTAGCACACTGCGCATTGAAGATATTGAAACAATAGTCAACTTTTCAACATAAAAAAATACGAAAAAAATACTCAAAAACAGATTCATAAAAGCAGCTACAAAGATGCTAAGAATTATTACTTTGTAAATTTGAAATGCCTTGCCGACGCTGACGGTGACGAAGGTCTCGGTGCCCAGACGCTGCACGGAGAACGGGACGTCCGTTGTAATGTATCCGATCGCTCGAAATGGTTCGAAAATTCCCATTCTCCGCTGTCTCTTACCCACTCACCTGCAGGGAAGATGGGGAGAGGCTTTATGGGTTTAGGGTTTTTATAAAAATGACGTCGTCTGGTCCGTCTAAACTTGGCCATGGCCAAGTTGGATATAGAAAATATTGGGTCCTCTGCATATGCATTTTTAAAAAAATTATACAATAATTGGCATATCTGTTTTTTATTTTGGTTTTAGTTAAATTTAGAGTAATATGATAATTTGAATGGTATGTAGTGTACACTCCAAACTTATGAAATTTGGTAACCTTTTAAGAGAGATTTTGGACATTCCATGTGATCTGCTGAAACTGAAAGTCAGCATGCCTCCTTAAATTTCCAACAACATAACTGTCATCTCTTTCTTCGTTCTTCAGCTTTTGTACTTCGCCAGCAAGATTGGATATGATGTTTGTTAAATAAGTCAACTGGCCAGACACAGATGGTGGAGTATCTTCGACTGTCAGGTTAGGAAAATATAGTATTTGCTCCGTTTGATCATTGTTTGTGGTCTTAACAACATCATAGAGAACATCCATCATAGACTCAGCAGGGGCAAAGGCTTTCAGAACAGCAGATGGTACAACAGATACAACATCATCAGAGAAAGTAGTGCCAGTAGGAAGTGCCTCAGTAGGGATCTCCAGGCTAGTAGACGGTAGGGATTGAGGAGGGGATGGTAATGAGAAAATTGTTATGTCAGTGGGTAGTTGGTTTATGGGTTCGATTGGGACTGAGAGAAATGGGGCAATGGTAGGGTCAATAATGTATTTGGATGGTTCAGGCTCATAAATGTTGTGGATATTATGGTTAAGGCATTTGTGGATGCAATCATGTTGTCAGTAGAGTCATCATCGTTAAGGCGAAGGTAACTTTATTTACTACTGACTCAATGACTGGTTCTTGGTTCAAAAGTTCAGCATCCGGTAGGGTTGGATACTGACTGGGCAAGGAGAGAGGGGTAGGAGATGCAAAGGGTGGTTCTCCAGCAGAGTGAGTTTGATCTGTAGTAGGCGTTGGGACTATTGAGGGCTATACTGGATACACAACAACCACTTGTTGTCCAGACACCTCCACTGAAACTGTGCCGATATGATAAGACTAGGAGTGCAGCCCCAAAACAACCTTGAGGTTATGAAGAGTTTTCTCAGCGGGCTTCCAAAGATTTGAGAACAGCTACATCATGAGTGGCTGTGCCCAAGTTGGGATCAAACTCGACATCTTGTTTTCACCAAGGAATCTAGTCAGCTGATAAAGTGCATTATCCTTTGGCGCAGACCATCTTCAACATCACTGGTCTGTAGAAATTCAAGAATGATGTTCTCATCCTTCCGATCGCTTCAAAATTGATTGAAGTGATTGAGGCGTATCTTTGTCCGGTTCTTAACCCAACCATCAAATAATTCCATCTTTTCTTGAACACGCATCTCAACTTCTTCAAGAACCAGATTAATCTATGTGGCTACGGGGGGGATGATGCTTCCATTAGATCTTTCCCACTTCCATCAGAAGTGTGAGGAGGGAAGCAGTAAGAACAGATTGTCTTCGGAGTCCTAAGAAATAAGGTTCGTGCTCGTCTGGAACTCAGAGGGACTACTGCGGCAGAGGTTACGGTAGCAGGAACAATACTATGATCAACATCTGTTGACTGTGGCATAGATAATATATCAGTAGAAGACGTGTCCAAGAGAGCAGTGGACACAACAACAGGAGCAGTGGATGTTGTTACGCAAACAGTAGACGGGGCAATAGAAAAAATAGCCCTCAGAGAGCTGGTAGACTCGTCCTCAGAAGCAATCTTCGATGCAAGTATTTCACCAGCAGACAGTGGTGAGAAATAGGAGACTGGAGCTGCGGTCACTACTGTTGCTACCATTGATACCTCAGTAACTGAAGTAGTTGTACTTGACACAACAGGCTTCCTCTTCATATTTCTTGGTGTCTTGGTGGAGGAGGAGGAGAGGACTCAGCAGACTCAGAGATGGTTGGTTCAGAGTCACTTACCACTTGAGGCTTCTTCCTCTTTGTGGTTCCCCACTAACTGATATCCAATGTGTCAGTATGTACTTGGCATTGATGAGCCTAGTGGAGTGCAAATGAGTGACAATCCCTACTGGTACATCCAAGCTTTTGAAGATGCGACTCAGAGTGAGTGCAAATCCATAGTGGCCTTTATTGACCCAATCATTCTAGTCAGCACATTGAACAGAATCACCGACCAGTTCACCTCCAAACCCTTGACAATTGCATTTATCACCTCGAACTTTTCTGGGGTGACGCATCGTAAGTACCTGTCTTACACAACCGACCTTTGGCAACTACGTCTGCTAGCATTCTGTAATGATTCTTCATTAAAATCTTCTTGAATGGTGGGCGCAACAGTTTCCGGACTCAGAGAATAGGATGCTCATTTCATCTTGAGTAGTGATGGAGATGGCAGAAAGGCCAGTCAGTCCGGTGGTAGGAAGACATAGTTGAGTAGTAAATTCCTCTTGGGTGATGGTTACTTGCTTTCCAGAGACAGAAGCAATAACAGAATTGTTAATCACTCTCGTCGATGCGTAAAATTCCAACAGAGCAGCTTTGTAGAGTAGCAGAGTGAGATTCAATAGAATCAGTAGCCCTTAGTTTTTCAAACTGTTGAAAACTCTTTTCATGTCTTCGATCAGAGATAGAGGCAATGGATTCAAAATCAGCGTGACAAGCATTCTTGACAAAGCTTGGCTGGTTGGTCGTTGACATGGTGATTTTGCAAGGATAAGTACACAAGAAATCTGAAAGAAGAATTTACTTGAAGATATGTTAGCGTAGTAAACTATAAAAGGGGAAAGTTAAAAAGTTAAAAACCTAATGGTGGTCGAAGGAGATGGGAGATGTAACATCGTACTGTATATGAAAGGACGCATAGACACGTGTCGCTCATCTAAGCAAAAATAATTTTTGAATGTAAGTAGAACGGACATGATTAAAACGGACCGAAATAATTACACATTAAAAAATGATAAAAATTGAAATCCAAAGTTCCAATTGGTTAATAATTACGGAAGATTATCATTAGCTTAGCATACTTGATAATGTCTACTGATATGTAGAGTCTACTGGTTAAGTAGCAAAATCTATTGCAGCAGACAATTGTTTTACCAGCTGAGCAGTAGTAGAACTTTGAAAGACACACAAATTCCCCCTCAAATTATATTCCCCTTAAATTCATGCAATATCTAAAATGTAATTCCCCCTCAATTAAGCGTGTAGGAGAATGTAAACAAGAAAGATCACTTAGTTATATCAACTAAGCTAAGTATATTGCGAAAGTAGGAAAACTTAGCGTCCTGTAGGGATTTTGTGAAAATGTCTGCTGCTTGTTGTTCGGTAGATGTGTACTCCAACCTAATTTCCTTCTTCATAACGTGATCTCGGATGAAGTGATGACGATGTCAATGTAGACGTATTATCACAAAATATTAGTGCCTCAGTAGACTCAATTCCATAATCTCTTAATTGTTGTTGGATCCTTAGTAGTTGAGCACATCAGCTTTCAGCAGCAAGGTATTCTACTTCTATAGTAGATGTTGCTATGAAATGGATGTCTGCTTCTGGCAACCCCATGAAATCAACATGTCTCCTAGGAATTGACAATATCCACTGGTGCTCTTCCTATCAATCTTACATCCTGCATAGGCAACATCTGAATATCCAATTAAATTAAACGTAGAATCCTTGGGATCCAAGAGGCCAACATTTTATGTACTTTTTTTTAAGTATATAAGGATCCTCTTAGAAGCAGTGTAGTGGGATTGCTTAGGATTAGCTTGAAAGGGAGCACACATAAATACAACAAACATGATGTCAATCTGTTGGATGTCAAATAAAGTAAAGAACCAATAATACCGCAATACATGTTACCTCTATTCGTATGCCCGCTTCGTCCAAATCTAGTTTAGCAGACGAGCTCATGGGAAAGGATGTTGCTGAACTATTGCTCATATCATACTTCTTTAGTAGCTCCTTTGTGTACTTCGATTGGTTGATGAATATTCCCTCAGCAGATTGCTTGAGTTACAATCCTAGGAAAAATGATAGTTCCCCCATCATGCTCATCTCAAACTGATCCTGCATGATCTTAGAAAATTTCTTGCAAAGTTTTGGGTTAGTACTACCAAAAATAATATCATCAACGTATATCTGAACTAGTAAAGTGTGGTCACCCTTTAAAAGAGGTCTTGTTTATCGTGCCAATGGTAAAATTATGCTCAGTCAAATACTTTGATAGATTATCATACCATGCTCGGGGAGTTTGTTTCAGACCACACAACGCTTTGTCTAGTTTATGAACAAAGGAAGGCTGCTGATGTTTTCAAACCCAGGAGATTGTTCAACATAAACATCTTCTTGGAGTTTGCCGTTAAGGAAAACACTCTTAACGTCCATCTGATAGACTTTAAAGTCCTTGAATGCAGCAAATGCAAGAAATATGCGAACGACTTCTAACAGGGCTACATGGGCAAAGGTCTCATCAAAATCGATGTCTTCTTCCTGTCTGTATCCATGTGCAACTAATCTTGCTTTATTCCTAATTACTGTATCATTCTCGTCCAATTTATTTCTAAATACCCATTTGGTATCTATAACAGTGTGATGTGATGGACGTGGTACTAAGTCCCACACTTTATTTCTCTCAAATTGATTAAGTTTTTCCTGCATAGCTTCTACCCAGTTTGGCTCTATAATATAATCATCTATCTTCTTAGGTTCTATGTGAGAGATGAATGCACCATGAAGGAATTCATTAATCATATATCCTCTACTTTTAAAAGGAGCAGTAGGGTTACCTATGATCTGCTCAGGTGGGTGATTCTTCTTCCACTGGAGCGGAGGTCCAAGAGGATTTGATCCTTTGTCAGTAGGTATTTGAGTCGGTAGATCAGTGGACTGGGTTAATTCATCGTTGGTATTTGCGATATCCACTGCAGTAGGGGTCGGCAACAGGGTTTAACTCTTGTGGAGCAGTAGGCTCCTCTGCTTGTGCTTCACAGACTTATGGTTCTAATATGCAGCCAACCCTTCGACTGTCATCATCATTATGCGGATTTTTCTAATCGATTACTCAAATTATTGACTTGTAAGTCAGAGATAGAATATCAAGAGATTCATCAAATGTGACATGAATGGATCCCTCTAATGTAAGTGTTATATTATTAAATACTCTAAAAACCTTACTAATAGCAGAGTAGCCAAGAAATATTCATGCATCAGATTTAGCATCAAAGGCGGTTAAATGAGTCTTTCCATTGTTGTGAATAAAACATTTGCAACCAAACACATGAAAATAAGAAATATTTGGCTTACTGTCATTCTAGATCTCATATGGTGTTTTATTAACTCTTTTATTAATCATTGATCTGTTCTGCGTATAGCAAGTTGTATTAACTGCTTCTGCCCCAAATCTCTGAGAGATATCTGACTCTGCAAGCATAGTTCACGCAGCTTCTTTCAAAGTGCGGTTCCTACGCTCAGCAACTCCATTTTGATGTGGGGTTCTAACAGCAGAGTATTCGTGTTTAATACCAAGATCATCTAGATATGATTCGAGTGTCTGATAGGCCCAGTACCTTTGTCACTACGAATTCTATCTATCACACATGACTTCTCGTTTTGTAGTCTCTTTAGAAGTTTTATCAGCTTTGGAGTAACCTGATCTTTGTCACTTAGAAACAGGACCTGCGTAAAACGAGAGAAATTGTCTATTAACACTAGAGTATAATTCATTCCCCCTAGACTTGTTACTGGTATAGGACCAAAAATATCCATGTGCAGCAACTCTAGGCACCGAGAAGAAGATTTACTACCTCTGTTCTTAAAGGTAGATCTGATATGCTTACAAAGTTGGCATGCTGAGCAAATCTTGTCTTTTGAGAACTCTATCTGGGGCAATTCATCAATGAAATCAAGATTACGCAGACTGACAATAGTTTTAAAATTTAGATGACTCAAATGCTTGTACCAAAGCCAATTTTTGGAATTATTCAAGGCAACAAAGCAGGTAGGTGAGGCTGGTTGATCAAATTCCAATCAATCTTATAAGTGTTTTCATGCCTTTTACCTACGAGCAGTATATTTCCATCAGTAGATCTTATTGTGCAAGAGTGATGGTTGAATTTTACTGAATGACTATTATCACACAGTTGACTAATGCTAATCAAGTTATAGCATATATTTTCAACTAATAGTACGTCTTTAATAATAATGTTACAATGGATAATCTTACATTTACCCATGGTTTTACCTTTCGAGTTGTCAGCGAATGTTATTCTTGGTCCGGTGGAGTCTACTAATTCAGACAGTAGAAATGCATTTCCTGTCATATGTCTAAAACATCAACTGTCCAGAACCACTCTGAGCTCCGAACTTGCTGGATTCTAGATCTTTGCAATTAAAGCAATGAAAACATTGGTACCCAATCCTACTTAGGTCCAAACGATATTAGCCATTTCGGGACCCACACTTGGATAACCCTGAACCTTTTGGGTCTGTGTGTGTCCTGAAATGTGTGTGCACAAGACGGTGATGGTGTTCTAGGGCATTGTTTGTGGTATTGATTGTATGCATATTGTTTTGGTTTTTGATTCATGTTTGGAAGCATGTATCTCTTCTGGACAGGTATACAATTATGAAACCAGTTAGGTTTTGCCTCTCGAGTTGCCTGACCAGTAGGCTTATGTCCATTATTGGACTTCTGTACTGGTCTAGACTTCTCTACTGGCTTAACGTAACCAATACCTTGGTGTGATGCATGTTCTTTAACGAGTATTGACTTGGCAGGTTCCATCTCCAACTCACTTTGTTCATAAAGTGTGACACAATTGAGATCGTGTGCTAGAAGCATTACTGCCATAGTCATCCATGCCAGCAAGATCGCCAGCAGGCCTAATCAACTCTAGTATTTTGTTTTTCTTAGCGGTTGACGTGTTCCATGCGCGAACCAAGATGGTAAGTTTCTGGTATGCATATTTAACTTTGTCCCTTTAATTTTCGAGTAGACTTACTTTTGCCCTTAAGCATTCCAGCTCCCTTGATTGTTCACAATCAAGTCTAATGTCTTGTTGTTCGACTGAGCTTGTATGTTCAGTCTTGTAATTCTCGAAGAACTCATACAACTGTTGATACTCATTTATCATGTCCTGCAATACAGTGGTGAGTTAAATATGAGTGAATTCAGAAAGTTAGAATCAGTTACTTCTCTGTCATCATTGGCCATGAGACAGTGGACTCCTTCATCTTCACTTTCGCTCGAGGAGCTTTGTGAGGACCCATTCCTAATCAAATGTTTAATTATCATACAATGATTATTTATTTGTAAACAGTTGAAGATTATTTAAAAGTCCTGCCAACAAGTGGATCTAAAAATTTCGGCATGACCTCCCCGTACGGGGGACATACCAAAAAAAAAAGCACTATGATCATATCCCAGTGCAGCAAGTAAATACATAATACCATAGTATGCATCATAGGCACCCATCACATAATCCGTACTAAAAATATTTACATCATACCATAGCATGCACAATAAGTCTCCAGCACACATTTCATACTCAAAATATTTACATAATACCATCAGCAGTAAAGTAACATCAAATATCACAAATAATCAAGACTGGACGAAAATAAACTCCATTTACATAGTTATACTATTCAGGACACACCCTGGTATACTTAACTATTCTACGAGTGGGATAGACAAAAGAAAACAACCTCAGGTAAGACTTCCAGCGAGCATTCCCTCTTTGAGATCCTGGTCACCTGTATTACCTGCCATTGTCCACACACAAAGACAACAACAATCCCCTAGGGGGTGAGCCAAAGCCCAATATGAAACTATCAAGTAATTATAACATGTATCTATAAAATATGATATATGATGTAATGCAATGCAATGCGATGTATGAAAGGTACAATTCATCTCGAGATAGCAAATGTCCAGAAATCCAAGGAATAACTATCAAATATCTCAAGATACCAAAAGATCGGAGTCCAAAGAAAGGTTTCATCAATCAATATCATGCTCGAGCAGGGCGTCGACCCGCTAGTCGCTACGACATCTATCTCAGTCGAGCCATCGGCGGTCCATCATCCCTCGTGTCTGGGCGACGTTGGCACACTCGTCGCTACGGCATCTCTCAGCTCACTCTCTCCGCCGAGCCATCGGCATGCCCATCATCCCCAGACACGCATCACAGATACCAACGAAAAAGATATGGGTATCAACGAAAGAATCGGTAGGATCAACATGACGTGCTCAATGTCCATGCGTGTCAATGCATCATGCAATATCATAACCTCATATGGTGCAACTCAATATGTCCAACATGTATGTCATATATCGATCTACATTTATTGAAAATGATGTTTGTTAACAAAACATTTATTTTCATACATCGATATATCAACTATGAACATTCATAATTCAATTAAAATCACATAGCCAAGTAATTTCACGTAAGTCACGTAAGCTCAACAAATCATGTATCAAATAATACAGATACATGTCGTATGTTACTGATCGCAACATATCTAATCTTTATTTCTAAAGGATGAATATCGTCCTTGTAGCTCGTGGAGCTCCAATGCCATATGTTAATCTATAAAATCAATTCATTAGCATCATTTATATCAATCTATTTGCTAAACTCTTCTTTAATTCACAAAATAAGAAAATGAGGAGTATTTTATCATATTTTAGTTTTATTCCTCTAAAACATTTTTTTTTCGTTAGCATATCATCCTTTTCATTACCTTAAGCAACCATTCAAGGCAAACCCTTTCAAGTCAAATTTACACTTGTAGCACAAGTCAGAGTTGCACTAGTGGCTTACACATTTTCAGATTTCCCCTCATTTAAATCCAGTTAACTAAAACTCAATTGAAGGGATCCAATAACAATTTCCACTACAATCCAATAAGTGATCTACAAAGCTAAAACACAAACTAGCAAGGCCACAAGTGACAAAACTACAAGCTGAAACTGTCTGGACAACATGCATGATCGACAACTCAATTTCCCCCAACAAAGTATCCAATTTAAATCAGTACCACAAGGGGAAGCAAGATGTAATAGTAGAAACCTACCCAACTATCTAATTCAAGGTTTAAAGAAGCCAAAAACATGAATCGTTAGACATTTCCCCAATTTCGACAGGAATCGATCCAAACGTCAAGACAACTTGCAAAATCTGTAAAATTCCTCCAACATAAGATTAATCAAACTAAAACATGATTCAAGAACCTTTTCTCACACATGCAAGAAATTCAAATCCTATACCCGCCAATACATTGACAAAATCGGATCAAAACCCAACATGCAATGTAAGACTTTCACTATATCAAATCTCAATTATGTCAAACCACATTATTCTATCAAAATAACTTCAAAAACCTCAAAATCAACTGATAAAAATTTGGAAATTCGAACTCATGATTTCCCCAAAATTCATGAACAGTAGCCGAATACTTCATGGCGGTTTCCGGTGGCTCACGGCGGCTATAAGGGCGGAGACCAAAGGGGAAACATCGGTCATGGTGAGGGGAAGGGATTAGACATGCATAATCGAAACAATTTAAGATTAAAAAGGAGAAATCAAACTGAAATTCGAAGAACCCTAAAAATTCAAAATTGATACATTCAGGGCTAAATCGACGGGTTTCAGGAACTCTTACCGTGAATTATTGGTGTGGAAAGTTGCGCCTGAGAGTGAGGAACACGGTGGTAGGTTGTACTCGCCGGGAGGAGGTCGGACGGCGGCGGGCTCAAGGCTTTAGCGGGTGGTGGTCGGGATGAGCGCGGGAGGGAGAAACTGAAATCGTTTTCTGTGTGCGTGTGTTTAAACATTTTAGTGCATGAAAAGTGAGCTGAAAGTGCATTTATAATATTGTTTCTAGTCCAGTTATGTACATCGGAGTGTCAATGATGTACTCATATATATTAAATTTACAGTCAACAATTGGGATTTATATCATCTAATATACTCACAAAATTTAATTCTTCATTTTAATAATTTATTTTTAAAATATTATCAGAGTTTATTTTTCCATTCAAAAATATGTCATGTTCCGATTAAATTGTCAGTTGACATTCATATTGTCAATTTCACATCTAATTAATTAATTAATTCCAAATTAATTCCCAAATTACAATTAATTAACAGTAATAAAACTCAGGGCCTTACAAGCTTGATGATTCTTCTGACTTGAGTCTGAATCAACCCATTTACTCTTGTTTTCCTCAGCAACAAGAACTTTTTGATCTGTATCTCTCTTGGATGATCTTCTTTTCTCCTTAGACTTCTTGTAGTAATTGGAAGTCCTCGATCATCCTTCTTTGGTTTGGTACAATCGGCGCTGAAGTGTCCTGGTTTGTGATAGTTAAAACAGACACGATCATCTTCTTCTGGTCTGTCCTTGAAGTTCTGCTTCCTTGGGTAAGACTGACATGTCTTATGGCTTTACTTCATGAATTTTCCAATTTTTTTGACAAACATCGCCATTGCATCAGTACACATTTGTTCAGGAGTCTTCTCTGTTGCAGTGGGCAGGGGCTATGATGCAGCAGGGGCCTTCGTTGATTGACTGGTACTTGGTTCATCATCACGAATGCCTAATTCAAACTCATAAACCTTTAAATCAGCAAATAGATCATGAATATCTATCTTGTTCAGATCCTTTGATTCTCTAATGGCTATGGTCTTCTCATCCCATTCTCTTGGGAGACCTCTCATCACCTTTAAAATAACTTCTCAGTTTGAGAGTTCTTACCGATACTGGTTAACTCATTTACAATACCTGTAACTCTTTCGCCAAAGTCGTTCATAGTTTCTCTTGATTTTATTTTGATGTTCTCGAACTTTTGTAGAGCAACAATTAACTTGTTCCCTTTTGTCTGGTCATTTCCTTGACACAATTGTGCGATCTTTTCCCAAATATCTTTTACGGTAGGACACATCTTGATTTTATTGAACATGTTTTTGTCCAATGTTTTCAATAAGATGTCCTTAGCCACGTTATCCAAGTTCGCCTTTTTCTTTTCCTCATTTGTCCAGGATGCTCCATCCTTTCAACCATCTGAGGTTCACTGCTAGAGATAGCCACTTTCATGACCGTCATTGGTACGTCAGTAATAACATACTACATATCATCATTTGAGCAAACAGATGGGCTTGCATCCGGATTCTCCAATCATCATACTCATCTTTTGAGAACATGGGAATCTTGTTGAATGAGACCATCAATTCTTGTATTCTATAAATTGAGAACACGGGCTCTGATACCATTTGTTAAGATAAAGGTAGTGTTTAGAAGGGGGGGGGGGGGGGTTGAATAAACGGTTGGTTCCAGATTTTAAAGATGACAAAACAGATCAGATCGAAGCTGACAGATCGACGATATACAAACCAGATCAGATCAAAGCACACGGACCAATGCTAAGATAGATCAGATCTAACCAGACAGACCAACGTCAGACAGGCCGACTCAGACGGACTTAATGCTATCATATTCATCGGTCTGGAAGATCAACGCCTATTTATTGAAGCATTTAGTGATGCATTTAATGTTGAAAGAGACTTATTACAATCGTTGATAGAAGTTACCTTAAAGGGTAAATAGACGAACAGATCCTGTGTGAGGGCCCAATCCTAATCATGTGATTAGTGATCACACAATGATAATTATAGCGTAAACAACGGAAGATTAGTTTAACATTTATTAAAATGTGGCCCTAAAAATTTCGGCATGACCTCGTCGCACGAGGAACATACCACCAACACAAATCAACATATACTGAAAAATATATATACCACCAGTTTCATATACATCAACATAAACCAGCATACGTAAATCAAACTAGGCTAAAATAAATTAAATATACATAGACTCATCACACTACAGGGATACATCCCTGGTACAAAGACTACTGGGATAAACAAGAGTAAAACCTCAAGTGTGACTCCCACCGGACGTGTCCTCTCTGGCGTCCTGTCACCTGTACAACCTGCCATTGTCCACACACAAAGACAACAACAGCCCCCCTTGGGGGTGAGCAAAAGCCCAATATGGAACGATCATAGAATATACATCATGTATCTATAAAATGTGATATATGATGCAATGCAATGCATGCCATGACATGTCATGTCGGTATCATATCGTACACCCATCCACTGGGTATATCTGAATCAATAAACGAAAGTCCAACCACATCAGAATAGCTCGAGCCTGTCAAACCTATAGGGTATCCAGACGGATGGACGTCGACAAAGCGCTACCAACCCCAGGTCATGACATCACATAATCATATAGGGATATCCATACGGATGACATCAGCAAGGTGCCACCAATCCCTGTCTCAACAAATCATATCAATCAAAGGGGACCACGATTCCCTATGCATATCGGGCCATGTAATGCCAACATAGTATCGCAGTACCAATCCCCAATGTTCGATATCAGAATCCAAGAAATATCAGGGTATTCAAGGATATAGCACAACGTGTATGTCATGCATCGATGTATGTATAAAAACTGATGTGTGTTAACAAAACATTTATTTTCATACATCGATGTGCAATTATGAATGCTATGAATGCCACATAATTTAGATAAAATCACGTAGCCACGTAATTCACATAATTCAACAACAAATCATATATCAAATGATACAGATACCTGTCGTATGTTACCCGATCGCAACATACCTTTCTTTCTCGATCTACAAGGGTACTTGAGCTTGTAGGGTCGAAGTAGTCACTGCATATCAATATAAATTCACAATTGAATAAACTAATCATTAAAAATTGGCTATCAATTTTAGTTACATCTTAACCAATTTAGGGTAATTAAATTGATGCGATTATATCATAATTTAATTTGCTAAATTATTTTTCACCACTTCAAATTATTATTCAACAATTATAGTCCAAATTAACTGGTAATTATGGAAGCAAAGTCGGAAAAATCGGATATCAAAATTTACCCCTTAGTGGAAGAAGGGGAGACGTAGAAGGGATTGCCTTCGAACTTCCAGAAACACATATTGTTCATTTACTTACTGCAATCTTTTGTCTTTTAGCCATCGGACCGGTCTTCCTAATTCAAACTGTGATACCCGGGAATTATCGGCGTTAATCCCGGTGGAGTAATAATCCTTAATGGATTTATGTTGCAATTGTGTATTAATTGTGGTTTTGGGTCTCGCGAGGTTGTTAAATCGGGCATTTGGGATCGTTGGATCCAAAGGTTGAGATTGTATTCTCATTTTGGTGGAAAACCTATGAGTTGGGTTTTCGGTGGGGCTTGGTGTCCGGGGTGCTTTATGTTGGGGCTAGTATGTGGATTTGATGCTGGAGAGAGAATTTTTGTTAACAGATGATTTTTAATGAATCGTGATGTATTTGTGGAGGTATTGGTATTTGGAGCATTTTTGCTATATATACCAGATGGACTCGGGATTCCGTCATTTTTCCGGAATCATCTCTCTCCCTCTCTCATCGCCCTCCCCCTTTACCCCAAAACCCTTCCCTCATTTTCCCCTTCAATGGAAATCGTTGGGAACACGATTTAGGGGCCGGATTTCTTGAAGAAAAGCTGGTAATCTCTTTCTCCTCTCTTGTAGCTTTGATTTGATAGTAATTTTGTTGGTTTTGGTTGAGTTTTGGATTTAATTTGGTTTGGGTGATTTTGGTGAAATCATAAAATCTTTTGGGTTTGTTTAATTTGAGTTTAACACCCTTGTTGGAGGTCCTTGGGTGTGGATTTGTTGTGGTTTTGGGTTGGGAGGAGTTGGGGTGTGGTTGGTGGAGGTTTCAAGCTTTTAAAAATGGGGGTTTTCGAGTTGCAGGGTATAGCGATCGATCGCCCGAAGCAGGCGACCGATCGCATGCAGGCAGTAGGCGTTTCAGCATCGTGGCGATCAATCGCCACTTTTGAGCGATCGATCACCTCGCGCCAGTGAGGTCTGGCGATCGATCGCTATATCGAGCGATCGATCGCTATATCAATATAGCGATCGCCAAGGGGCTAGCGATCGATCGCCCGGTATAGCGATCGATCGCCAACAGGTGATTTTTGGTTTTCTTGGCTTTTTCGTGGGATTTTGGATTTGCGACTTAAATGGTCGGCTTCCGGGGCAATGCTCACATTCCAATGGGAATGCTAGACTTTTAAAATGGTTTGGTTGGAGCCAAGTTAAATTAAATGGAATTCTCGGATGAATTCTTGGCTATCTTTTAAACTTGTTGAATGGTATATTTTTGGGTATTATGCATGCTTAGCCGGGTGGCTTTTATTTTTGGTAATCGTCATGGATTGACGATGGACTATGAGGTTGCAAACGTGCGTGGGCGCGTGATCGCATGCTTATTATTGATTGTGAGTTGTTTATGTGTTTTAGCACATATTTCTCGAGGAATGGAACTCAAGCAAGGTTTGGCTTGGACTACGGAGACTTAAGGTACGTATGACGTACGAGCATAGCCTATCCTAATGTTGCAACTGTAAAATGCATGGTATGTGATAATTGCATTCAATGGACATTGAAACACATGGTGTGTAATAATCGCATTATATGGACATTGAATACATGGCGTGTGGTAATTGCATCATATAAGCATTGAAATGCATGGTACATGATACTTACTATAAATGGATAGCGATATGCATGGTAAATGGTATTTGCGTCAAATGGTTATACATTGGGAACCATACGGTGCCGCTATTGAGCGCGCAATGATTTGGAATGCCGTCGCCGTTGAGCGACCATCGGTAATGACGTCGCTATTGTTGAGCGTGCGCGGGGTTTAGAATGCCGCTATTGTGGAGCGAGCAATGAAACAGGAACATGGAATCATTGGTTAGATATATGTGAGATCTATGGTATTTTACATAATGATTTTACCATATTGATTATGGAACTGGCATAATAGAACGGTATTAGTTAATCTATGTGGCGATTAACTGGCTTTGGGAATTTGATGATTTGGTTATTTTGAGAACATGGACAATACAGGGGATCCCGGATGAGGGTGTTACCATCCAGGGAGTATCATTTAAATTATGGCATTTACATTCTGTAAATTATGAATTGCAATGTTATGATTATTGGATTGGTGGTATTGGTATGCTCACCCCGTGTGGGGGCTGTCTCTGTTGGGGCAGGTGTTACAGGTGTAGCAGCGGCTTTGGAGTTGAGCTCGGGCTGTTGATTAGAGGTACTTCCAGGATCGAGGTACCAGACCTGGTTGGATAGGCGTATAGATCCAGCGTTGAGATCGAGTTGCGCTTGGGAGGTGCTTCCAGGATCGATGCACCAGTAACGGTATCTGGGAATATGGTATTTTATACATTAAGTACACATACGTTTATTTGGTGCTCGCTTGTGAGTAGTGTAAATGTGTGCATGGGTTGTATAAAAGGCAAATGTCTTTTCTTTTCATCTATATTGTGATATGCAATTAATTGGGAACTGCTAGATGAATTGAGAATGCAATTAGTGTATCTCGGGAGTACATGATATACTAAACGGTTTAGTTGGGAAACTGGAAATGGTATGCATTGAATTAAACGGAAAAATCTTATTATCGGTATATTATGCTAAGCTAGCATATGGTTATTCCCCAACATAAATGGTTACATGTACACGATTATGGGATTTATGCACTAATTACGGGTTAAGGGCACGGGGGTCCTTACATTAGTGGCATCAGAGCAGTGGTTAGCTCTTTGGGGCTGTTGAGGGCCTAGGGAAACATTAATGGGAATGAAAAGCACATACTTATGCATGATGGTAGTTAGTGTTGCATGGCACAACTATATTGCTTATGTGCATTTATGATATGTGTTCATAATTGGAAAATGTTATTGCTAACCATGGTGGTTGCAGGGTCATATGAGACATGGACTATGCATTACGGTTGCATAGATATACATCGGAGTGATGATTTTATTGCTTTGCCGCTAAATGTTGGAGCGAGGTGCATTAAAATACACTCATGGCGATGTTTATTGGAATACGGGTTATGCATTACGGTTGCATGCACGTCGAAGCGATGATGCAAATGTCGTATCGAAGCGATGGTAAATGGCGCTGTCACGTCGTAGCGATGATGCCGCTGTCGTGTCGAAAC
This sequence comes from Haberlea rhodopensis, assembly GCA_907163345.1. NCBI lineage: Eukaryota > Viridiplantae > Streptophyta > Magnoliopsida > Lamiales > Gesneriaceae > Haberlea > Haberlea rhodopensis. Next base: position 1,213,857 of record CAJQUN010000065.1, on the reverse strand, counting down.
AATTATTGGAATACGGGTTATGCATTACGGTTGCATGCACGTCGAAGCGATGATGCCGCTGTCGTGTCGAAGTGATGGTAAATGCCGCTGTCACGTCGAAGCGATGATGCCGCTGTCGTGTCGAAACAATTATTGGAATACGAGTTATGCATTACGGTTGCATGCACGTCAAAGCGATGATGCCGCTGTCGTGTCGAAGCGATGATAAATGCCACTGTCACGTCGAAGCGATGATGCCGCTGTCGTGTCGAAACAATTATTGGAATACGGGTTATGCATTACGGTTGCATGCATGGCGTAGCGATGTGAATACTTGCCGCTGTCATATTATAGCGATGAAGAATATTTGCCGCAAATATGTCGAAGCGAAGGATAATGCCGTTGTCATATTACTATCGCGAGGGATATTATGCCGCTAATATGTCGAAGCGAGGGGTATTTCCGCTGTCATGCCGAAACGATGGTAAATGCCGCTGTCGTGTCGAAGCGATGGTAAATGCCGCTGTCACGTCGAAGCGATGGTACCACCGTCATGTCGAAGCAATGATGCCGCTGTCGTGTCGAAGCGATGATGCATGCCGCTGTCACGTCGAAGCGATGATGCCGCTGTCGTGACGTAGCGATGCGATCGGGAACAAAGTACTACATGAGTGTGAGTACCTCTTGAGTCCGCGATTATTCCGGGTATTCTATTGGCGATGGTTCATGCCGCCGGGTATTCTATTGGCGATGGTTCATGCCGCCGGGTATTCTATTGGCGATGGTTCATGCCGCCGGGTATTCTATTGGCGATGGTTCATACCGCCGGGTATTCTATGGCGATGGTTCATACCGCCGGGTATTCTATGGCGATGGTTTATGCCGCCAGGTATCATATAGCGATGGTACATTCTGCTACATCTATTGGCGATGATTCATGCCGCCGGATATTTATAGCGATGTCTTATGCCACAGACTTTATGGCGAGGGATCATGCCGCTGATTCTATAGTGATGGGTTATACCGCTATGTGTGTAGCACTGGATTATGCCGCCTACGAGCGATGGATGCTGCTTGTGTACCGCTGGTGGACGATGGATACAGGTATTCCGCTATCTTGATAGCGATGAGGTATGGCATATTACTTTTGTTATAATTATTGTGAATATTATGTGTTATTTTTATACCGTCATGTGTTTGACGACGGGATTATGAGTGTCGTGTATCGACCGGGTACCGTCATCTGTTTGACGATGTTATTTGGGATGTCTATGTGGACGCGTGGCGTCGTCTTGGTGAATAATACATTCATGTTTATGAATTTGGTTGTATGGTTTGAGTGCTGATGTCGAGCACATGGTAGAGTCTGGGTCACTAGTTGACGAGACCTTTTGCCGAGCAGATTTGCTCGATGGAGCATTGGATGCATTGTACCGGTGAGTGTACCGCATCATGTTATAGAGGTAAATATATGTCGAGCAGTGATACCCTTGGGTATACTCGCTGGGATGGCTAAGGCCAAGCGATTGGTGGTAATAGTAGTCATTGAGGAAACTACTCGCTGGTTGTTGTGATGTGGTGTAGGCATGATCACACCCACCCTGAGGGTATGGAATAAGTCCTAATGGATTTTCATTGCATAGTAGTTGAGCAAGGACATCTGGATGTCCATTATGCTTGGTGTTTTAGAGATATGTTGGGTGATGACCCACAACTGTGATGGGTTGTACGGTGTGGTATACCGGGATGAGACGTGTATCACGTTGGTAGGTTGGTATGAGCCTATGGGGCCAGCGGATCGCTAGCCAGGTATGGTTGCAATGTTTTAGTATGCTTGTGATAGCCATTATACTGCTCGTTGGGTTTGAGCTGGGTGAATCGTATAGTGATACGATGAGAGGTATGGTAGACTTTTGTAGCCTCCTTGTGGTATGATGTTTGAGGCAGGGAGTACCTAACGGAGACGTTTATACGTCAAATGTTTTGAGAGACTTGTTTTGGGGTAGCTCAATTCTGTTGGGAATGCCAACGTGAGTGTCGAAAAGTCGTTGTTAGCTCTGGTTGAACATCCTTGCATATGGAATGCAACGGGGATCACAATTGGATTTGTGAGATATAGCTAGTGGAGTAACACTACTATATTGATTTTATCTCTTGGAGAGATTTGGATTGTACTGTCATGGAGACAGCTAGCATTGGTTGAGGGTTGGATATGAATCAATCGGGGCAAACCCCATTAGTGTTGGGCTATGTGATGGCTTCGTACTCCCGGTGAGACTTTCGAGGAGACGTCTCCTGGGTAATGCTCGAGATCATGTAGTACTATGGTATTAGTACAGAGCATTACTAGGTTGGGTATACATGGCGTATACGGGTTTCGTTTTGTTAATAGTGGCTTCGATGCACTATTCTGAACCAGTTGCATATTTTTGGTCCCGAGATATATTTTTGGTATAAATATATCCACTTTTCCGAACGGTGGTTCGAGGTTGGAGGATCATGGATTCATGACACTTTCCTTGTGGGAAAGACAGTATTGATATACCTACCGGTTGAATCTTTTGGGAGATTCGTTACTTTGGTTGTGTGGTGTTGATGTTGAAATCACACCCTTTGGTTTTGGTCTGTCAACCACTATTCTCCGTGGAGTGAGAATAATCGAGGTTTGGCAGCAGGTTTTGGGGTTTTGGGTATGTTTGGAGATACCCGAGTCTATTGCTTTGCGTGTGCCTGTTGTGTTGGTGCTTAGACATGTATACCCGTGTGTGTATACGAATACCAACTCTATTTCGTTCCTTGTTGAACGTCGGTTTAGTGTGCTTGGTTTGATGAATCTCCGGTGGGAGATTGTGGCAATTTGAGATTGGTAATCTCGATGGCGATGTATTCTGAGGAATAGTCGAGAGGTCCGTTTGACTTCCCTTGAGAGGGCTTGTCGTGTTTTAGGACCGTGGTAATTCTTGCTGGTCGATTCGATAGCCTCCCTGTTTTATGATTGTTGAATCCCAAGATAAATGAGGGGTGGCCATGATTCAGATTTGTTTAGTGTCACGGTTGACACGTGTTTGGGAATACAATTGATTGTCTTACATGTCCCCGGTGGAACTTGAGACCTTGTAGAGTGTCGATAGTGTGTTTTGGACCAAGATGGGATTTCTTGGAACACATGGATGTAGACATCTGTAGTGATGTGTTTTGTGTGGATTAGTGACCGTGGGCTACCCGATACGGGTTGCAAGTGGTGCAACTACTCCTTCGGAGGAGATGGACTGGAAAGCGAAAACCGGATTTTCTGTGAGTATAATGTTGTACACTAGTGGTACCCATCATAACGATGCGTGTTAAGCGTCGTGGGCAAGTGATGGAGATATCATGGGAAGAAATCTATGTTAGAAACAAGGGAGATTTGGTTGATTTGCTGTCATGGCGGACTGACTTCTGGGACGATTCACGTCGAGGTATGTTGTTATCTTTCGGGTTTGTGTTGGTTTTGGCGTTTGCTCTATTTTAGAGCTTGGTACGAGATTGGTGTTCTCGCAGTTTATAATTCGATTCTAATGTGGTCCAGAATCGGGGTTGTGGCTTTGTTTTGTTTGTGTGGTCCTGGTGTTACGTGGAATACACCGGTGCAAATTTCGAGGACGAAATTTTATTAGTGGGGGATAATTGTGATACCCGGGAATTATCGACGTTAATCCTGGTGTAGTAATAATCCTTAATGGATTTATGTTGCAATTGTGTATTAATTGCGGTTTTGGGTCTCCCGAGGTTGTTAAATCGGTCATTTGGGATCGTTGGATCCAAAGGTTGAGATTGTATTCTCATTTTGGTGGAAAACCTATGAGTTGGGTTTTCGGTGGGGCTTGGTGTCCGGGGTGATTTATGTTGGGGCTGGTACGGGGATTTGATGCTGGAGAGAGAATTTTTGTTAACAGATGATTTTTAATGAATCGATGTATTTGTGGAGGTATTGGTATTTGGAGCATTTTTGCTATATATACCAGATGGACTCGGGATTCCGTCATTTTTCCGGAATCATCTCTCTCCCTCTCTCATCGCCCTCCCCCTTTACCCCAAAACCCTTCCCTCCTTTTCCCCTTCAATGGAAATCGTTGGGAACACGATTTAGGGGCCGGATTTCTTGAAGAAAAGCTGGTAATCTCTTTCTCCTCTCTTGTAGCTTTGATTTGATAGTAATTTTGTTGGTTTTGGTTGAGTTTTGGATTTAATTTGGTTTGGGTGATTTTGGTGAAATCATAAAATCTTTTGGGTTTGTTGAGTTTAACACCCTTGTTGGAGGTCCTTGGGTGTGGATTTGTTGTGGTTTTGGGTTGGGAGGAGTTGGGGTGTGGTTGGTGGAGGTTTCAAGCTTTTAAAAATGGGGGTTTTCGAGTTGCAGGGCATGGCGATCGATCGCCCGAAGCAGGCGACCGATCGCATGCAGGTAGTAGGCGTTTCAGCATTGTGGCGATCGATCGCCACTTTTGAGCGATCGATCACCTCGCGCCAGTGAGGTCTGGCGATCGATCGCTATATCGAGCGATCGATCGCTATATCAATATAGCGATCGGCAAGGGGCTAGCGATCGATCGCCCGGTATAGCGATCGATCGCCAGCAGGTGATTTTTGGTTTTCTTGGCTTTTTCGTGGGATTTTGGATTTGCGACTTAAATGGTCGGCTTCCGGGGCAATGCTCACATTCCAATGGGAATGCTAGACTTTTAAAATGGTTTGGTTGGAGCCAAGTTAAATTAAATGGAATTCTCGGATGAATTCTTGGCTATCTTTTAAACTTGTTGAATGGTATATTTTTGGGTATTATGCATGCTTAGCCGGGTGGCTTTTATTTGTGGTAATCGTCATGGATTGACGATGGACTATGAGGTTGCAAACGTGCGTGGGCGCGTGATCGCATGCTTATTATTGATTGTGAGTTGTTTATGTTTTAGCACATATTTCTCGAGGAATGGAACTCAAGCAAGGTTTAGCTTGGACTACGGAGACTTAAGGTACGTATGACGTACGAGCATAGCCTATCCTAATGTTGCAACTGTAAAATGCATGGTATGTGATAATTGCATTCAATGGACATTGAAACACATGGTGTGTAATAATCGCATTATATGGACATTGAATACATGGCGTGTGGTAATTGCATCATATAAGCATTGAAATGCATGGTACATGATACTTACTATAAATGGATAGCGATATGCATGGTAAATGGTATTTGCGTCAAATGGTTATACATTGGGAACCATACGGTGCCGCTATTGAGCGCGCAATGATTTGGAATGCTGTCGCCGTTGAGCGACCATCGGTAATGACGCCGCTATTGTTGAGCGTGCGCGGGGTTTAGAATGCCGCTATTGTGGAGCGAGCAATGAAACAGTAACATGGAATGATTGGTTAGATATATGTGAGATCTATGGTATTTTACATAATGATTTTACCATATTGATTATGGAACTGGCATAATAGAACGGTATTAGTTAATCTATGTGGCGATTAACTGGCTTTGGGAATTTGATGAGTTTGGTTATTTTGAGAACATGGACAATACAGGGGATCCCGGATGAGGGTGTTACCATCCAAGGAGTATCATTTAAATTATGGCATTTGCATTCTGTAAATTATGAATTGCAATGTTATGATTATTGGATTGGTGGTATTGGTATGCTCACCCCGTGTGGGGGCTGTCTCTGTTGGGGCAGGTGTTACAGGTGTAGCAGCGGCTTTGGAGTTGAGCTCGGGTTGTTGATTAAAGGTACTTCCAGGATCGAGGTACCAGACCTGGTTGGATAGGCGTATAGATCCAGAGTTGAGATCGAGTTGCGCTTGGGAGGTGCTTCCAGGATCGATGCACCAGTAACGGTATCTGGGAATATGGTATTTTATACATTAAGTACACATACGTTTATTTGGTGCTCGCTTGTGAGCAGTGTAAATGTGTGCATGGGTTGTATAAAAGGCATCTTTTCTTTTCATCTATATTGTGATATGCAATTAATTGGGAACTGCTAGATGAATTGAGAATGCAATTAGTGTATCTCGGGAGTACATGATATACTAAACGGTTTAGTTGGGAAACTGGAAATGGTATGCATTGAATTAAACGGAAAAATCTTATTATCGGTATATTATGCTAAGCTAGCATATGGTTATTCCCCAACATAAATGGTTACATGTACACGATTATGGGATTTATGCACTAATTACGGGTTAAGGGCACGGGGGTCCTTACACAAACAGATCGTTTCCGCACTAACTTAAACAGTGGTCTGTTGAGCTTAGATTTTATTGAGAAATATATTTCATCTGTTAATCCAGGTGAAATCAATCCGTTGAAGAAAATTATCAAATTTAGTAGAGTGTTCATTCACCCCCTTCTAAACACTCATACCTGATCCTAATAGGTGGTATCAGAGCGGCTGTTCTTAATCAATAGAATACTCGGACTGATGGCATCCTTCAGTAAGATTCCCATATTCTCAAAAGAAGATTATTATGATTGAGAATTCGTATGCAAGCTCACTTATCTGTACATGATGATTATATGTGGTACGTCATTATAGACAGACCAATGAAGATCCTAAAAGTCAACACCGCCGCAGGAATATCAAGTGGTGAAACATAGATGGTTGAAAAAGACACAGCGAGCTGGACTAACGAAGAAAAGAAAAAGGCAAACCTGGACAACGTAGCGAAGGACATCTTGTTCAAGACACTGGACAAGAATATGTTTAACAAAATTACTGCTAAGGATATCTGGTAGAAGATCGCACAGCTTTGTGAAGGAAATGACCAAACAAAGGAAAACAAGCTAACTGTTGCCCTTCAGAAATTTGAAAGAATCAAAATGAAGTCTGGAGAAACTCTGAATGATTTTGATGAAATAGTGACTAGCATAGTCAATGAACTAAGTAGTCTTGGGAAGAACTATTCCAACAGAGAAATTACTCTAGAAGTTATGAGAGCCTTGCCCAAAGAATGAGACGTCAAAACTATTGCTATGAGAGAATCTAAAGATGTGAACAAGATCGAGCTGCATGATTTTTCACTGATCTAAAAGCCTATGAGTTTAAGATGGCCACCAGAGGGGAAGCATAACCATCTATCTCGCAGCCAACCAAGGCACTGGCAGGTATACCAGAGCAGTCTACTCCTCCAGATCGATCTATGGAACAAATAATTAACGATGATATTTATTTATTTATTTATTTATTATGAATTTAGTACATTAATGTCTAAGAATAAGAAGAATTTTAAGCCTTCTCATCGTTACAAACAAATGAAAGATACTACTATTAATTATCAGGCTTGCTACAATTGTGGTAAGACTGAACACTTTATTGCAGATTGCACCAGACCAAAGAATGATGAAAAGAAAGAAAGCCATAGAGATGATCGAAGGAAGAAGCATCATAGAGATCGAAAAAGAAACCAAGGAAAAGCGCAGAAAGTACTTGTAGCTGAGGAAATCAACAACAAATGGGCTCAGATTGATTCAGAATCAGAGAGCTCAGATGAATCATCAAGTGACAGCGAAGATAAAGTTCAATGTCTAATGGTGGACGAGGAAACAAGTCAGATCGATGAGGTATTTGACTTTGACTCCGATGAATTTTCACGAGAAGAACTAGTATCTGCATTACATGACATGGCCAATGATTATAAATTGCTAGCTGAATCATTGAGAGATTCAAATCCGAAAACAAATATCAAATAGATAAGCACAATAAACCAAGTTGCTCTAAGCAAGGTGTGACAGTCTAAAGACCGAGCTAAGTAAGCTGAAGATCTCCTATGAACAGCTCAATGCAGACAATCAGAAACTTAGCGTACACAATGCTAAAAACATGAAACAAATCAAGAGTTTCATCTGAAGAGTTGCGAGAGATACAGAGATAAATTGGTGATGTCACCGGTCTAGGCTTTAGTATCAATGGAAGCACTCAAAGTAGAATTGATCTGTTATTGGAAAAAGGCAAATCAATCAAGTGAAATTTGTTAGATCCAGTACAACATATGAACCGCGAGTGCCAATGATTAAAACAACAATTTCATTCGAGAATAAGGATTTGAGAAGTGGAATTGGGTATGTTAACCAAGCTGCAGAAGAAACACAAGCGAGCTATGAGTCTACCAGACTGAGCTCAAAAGTGCCAAATCTAATGAAAACCACCCAGTTACTACAACTCACAATCTGTTCAACGAAGATATAGATTGCCTCAAAATAATCAAATGCCACTACATTACAAGATACAGTACACAACAAGCACAACATGATCATTATCACACACATCATACAATACACAGATCAGCACAAACCGGACAGGGCACACACAAGCCAATCAGACTGATTCAGGTGTGGGTCCCCAAAGGATTAATCTCTTCCTGACCCAAATAGGATTGTGTACCAATATTAATTATTTTTTATGAAAGGTACTCTGATCGCTTTTATTTTAAACAGTTATTTCTCAGTGTAGCGATTCTATACCGCAAGTGCACGGTGTCAAGTTTTAGTATAAGGGTTTAAAAGTAGGATTGTCGTACCCACAGGGACTAGTAGTAATTACCACGTTCGATTAGAATTACTATATTTAACCTACGATTATGGAATGATTATCAAACTAAATTGACTTAAGCACAAAAGTTAACCTAAAGAGCAGTGATGGATGATTGAAGAGAATTTATAAATGAATTATCAAGACATCGGTTCACCCATGTAATCCCCCAAAAGTTGTCTATTAATTAAGATTCAATGTTCTATGTTCTAGGGTGACGAGTTTTCCTATTTCATTCGTTATACCTTAGTCCAGTTATAACAAGTCTAGCATTAATCTACAATAAACCACTCCCGTGTCTTTATTGAATGATTAATACTGAAAAATGCTTTGTGAAAACTACTAGCCTTCGATTTTGGTAAATCTATTGCTATCACACGTGTGCTAGATTTTACTTGGTCCGTCTCAACCTAAAACCCACGGCCTAATTTACTACGTCGTATCGTAATCTCCTATGGTCAATTCAATTACGATTACCAATGTCATGCAAAAGGTAGCTAATCTTTTACAAGCATTAAAAACATAAATTATGCGCAAAGATCATAGAAATCAAATCAAAACCATTGATCGATCGCGAGTTCTTGCCGATCGATCGCCAATGTATTCTGTTCAGCGTCTATTTTTGTAGCTCGTCGATCGATCGCGATGTTGTTGCCGATCGATCGCGGGCTGTATAAATTAATAACTTCGAGAATTCAGTCCATTTTCTCACGTCTTCGCTCGGTTTGGTCCTTTTTCAACATTATTAGCTTATTTCCTCCACTTTTATCCCCTTGGACCTAGATTCCTGAAATACACAAAAATATACCAAAAAGCGTAAAATCATCCAGGAATCAATACGAAAATCACCAAAAACATAGCAAAATAAGTGTAAAATTCACACTTATCAACTCCCCCAAACTTAGACTTGATTGTCCTCGAGCAAGCAATGGAATCAAAATGTAGAGTTTATCATCAATACCTTAACAGAATTAACTTAGCAACTCAAATGGAATAGCTCAAAAATCTCACTAACACTTCAACAAGAGTCAATTCAAAAATCAACAAAGTGTTTTCTCATATGCCAAGCAATACCTCCAAAATTGGAACGTGTGTGTGTGCTATTGTCAATCTTGAGTTTCATATATATTTTTAAGATCAAATTCTGCTAGTAAACTCAAAGTCAAGATTACTATCAAGCACTCCATACGTCTACTTTTCAAGCACTTCTCCACTAATGTAATTATTCCCTAGACTTGGATCAGAAGGTCCTCTTAAGCTTATAATGTCAGGCCTTTGGTGTTTGGCTTCAAAGAAAAGATAGGATAGCGCAAAGAAGAGAGTATAAGCATTTACAGTTCACATTTGTAGTACAAAATTGAGCTTCTCTTCTTTTTCTTTTTAGCCTTGGCCACTTTGGGTCTTATTTAGTCACTTTTTCTCAAGGCTTTTTATCTATCGTTTTCTTTTCTCATTCATCATTTTTTAATAATAAGCTCATCTAAAAATGTAGCAATTAAAGTGCATCTAATGAGAATCATTATACTCCCTTTAGGTAAGAATAATTTTTTTTCATTTAGGCTCATAAAGGTGGGTATAATGAGTTTGCCAAAACAAATGTTGAATGGGGGCTAATTTCAATTCTTATTCATTTAAGCTCAAAGAGGGACACTAGTGGTATATATAGACAAGGTATGCTCGAAAGGCTCAAACGTTCCAAGGATCGCCTAGATCATATCCAAGTCAAGTTCATAATTATAAAATTTCGCCTCAAAGTGCCCTCAAATAGATTCTAGAGTGCTCTAAGATGCTCAAGACAAATCATAGTTAACAAAATTTTTCACTTTCCTATATAAATTCCACTCAATCATGACTCAGATGTGCATCAAAATGTTCCTCAATTTTGACATATTAACTCAACCCAAGATATTAACCAACAAGTCAAAATTTTCAAAACTCTAATTGAGATGGAGATTATTTTCATCATGTATTACAGTTGCTAATGAATAACTCAATTTTCACAAACAATTAACTTTAATATGCTCAAGAACGACTTCGTACCACTCGCTAAAATATCATGCAATAAAAGTAGTAGCAAGAGAACAACAATACTCAGTGAAGACCCCCCCAAACTTAGTATGTGCATTGCCCTCAATGTACAGAAAACAATAAGTGCAGTAGCAAAACACATACCTCGACGACGATCGTCAGTGATCGTCGTCCTCATCGTCCCGCTCCGGTGGTGGGTCTGGGTAGTATGGTTCCTGTGGCTGGTATGGCTGGTATGGCTGGAATGGCTGGACTGTAGGCATTGGTGGGAATGGAATGTTAGGGAAACCCTGTGCCAAAGTAGAGTTCCATGCATCTTGATACTACAAGAACTCCATGTTTTGCTGATATAATTGCTGGTGGCCCCATCGGAGTTCCCTTTAGTCATGTCGTATCTCCTGCAACTCATGATGGAGGGATTCCATCGTAATTGAAGTAGGCAATGTAGCAGCAGATGATGATGGTCCAGGAAGGTGGATGCTGCTAGGTAGTGGTTGTGCCATCCGTCTGACTGTGGCTGCTGTAGGATGATCGACCACGAGTGATGCCTTCGGTGGAATTGCCTCTTCTGCGGAGTCCTAGACAACTTCTGCATGCTTGCACAAAGAGGTGATAGTGGAGGGGCATGGCATACCAGAAGTGGGAGGGCCGCGAGTGTAGTTCCGGATGGCTGCCTCGACAAGACATCCGAGATCTATCGTGAGTCCGGTAACTATGGCATATACAAGTATAGCTCGGTCCTTTGTGACTTCCGATGTGTGAGTCGATGGCATGACCCGAGCTACTATAAATGAAAACCAAGCCTTGGGCTCCTCCTTCAGATCCGATATCAGTACCAGCTGTGGCTTGCCGTCGGCGTTCAGTCGCCACTGAGTTCCCTCTACACATATCGTGGACAAAATAGCATCCAAGTCAATGTGATTCTGGCAATATATGGAATACTCATCCTCCGGAATGTTTGGCATGTTATATAGTGCATTGATAGCCCGTGAATAAAAAAGAATTGGTTGTTGCCGTACAGAGACAACGTTGGCTTCAATATGGTTCTGTGCCCGGAGGTTGGAGTAAAACTCCCTGACTAAAGAAACCACCGCATCTCGTGGTTGGCGAACAAAAGTATACCACTCTCGCCGGAGTGCCTCTTGGATCACAGCAAGCCGAGCTTGCTCGTGTCCATTCCCCGTTCCCGTATCAGATTCTTCTTCCGGTATACCGCATAAAACTTTGCAGCTTCATTATTTATGAACTTGTAGGAGTCAAACTCCTCAGGAGCGGGAACTGCCTGCTTTTGCTTGCGCTTCGGTGCCATCCCTAGAATCAAAGTTACCAACACCACTACCAACCAACAATCCAAGTTAAGCTACTAACCCAACCACACAATAATCACTAGGAAGCTCTTCAATTCTCCCCCAAACTTATCAAGATCAAACAAATCCAACTTCACCGATTCACAATTCAAAAACTTAATTTTTTTCACACCCCAACACTTAATTGACAATCAATTAATGGACCATGTATAGCAAAGCTAAAATACCTCAACAAATTTTGAAAATTTGTTACTTGATAGTCCTTAGCTTTCCATAGCTTCAAATTGGAGTGGAGGGTGCTCAAAACTCCTTTTCCCTTGCTAATTCCTGTGAAAGATTGAGGCTTGATGTTAGAATTGAAGATATCTTTCGAAAATTTTGAAGAAAAATGAAGGATTGAAGATGGATTGGGAAAGAGTTGAGGAAAATTGGGGAATTTGGGGGAGGGTTCGTTTTTTTAGTGTGTGTATGTGATATCCCCGAAATGATTAATTGCAATTTGGACATTAATTGTATTTATATGGGTAATCATGGTGGTAATTAATTGATTATGTGCTAGATTTATTTAATGTGTGGAAATGCATGGTCACATGGAAAGGATGACCCGGGAGTGCATTTCAGGGTGCATGTTGGGCTTGTTGGGAAAATTGTTATTAGCATGATTTATTTGCCATTGTTAGCAATTAATTGGAAATCATGAGTTTAATTGATATTTTGGTGCATTTTGGTGAAATGCCTTTTAAATATCATGTTGGGGTGTTTTATACACCATGGGTTTGTGAAATGCTTTTAATTAAAACCCAACCCCTTTTATACCCCAACCCCACCCTACGTTTACCTCATTTTCATTTTACTTTACCAAACCACCCAAACCCTTCCTTTTCTCCCATTTTCGTTTTGGTGCTTAAGGGTGAAGGGGAATCCTTGCAAAAAGTTGATTTGTGGAGTTTATTGGGAGATTTGAGGTCCCCAAGAGGTATGGATACCTCATTGTTGATTTTGTAAGGTTTTATTTAAGTTTGGTATGATTTTGAAGGGTTTTAAAATGGGTTTGTGTTGGGTTGTTGTGGTCTTGGTTGAGGGTTGGATTTATGTTTGTTTTGAGGTGTATTTTGAAGGTTTATGTTGTTATTTATGTTGTTGGTTTGATGGTTTAAGTGTTGGTATGGATTGGAAGGTTTTGGTATGCAAAAATGGTGAAAAATCGCGAGTCTGTGCGAGGCGATCGACCGCCTGAAATGGGGCGATCGATCGCCGAAGGGTAGTACCAAAATTTCGGGACAGGCGATCGATCGCCTGATACGAGGCGACCGATCGCCGAGAGGTAGTGGCCAATCCAAGGGTCAGGCGATCGATCGCCATGTTTGGCGCGATCGATCGCCGCGAAGGAAAAATTGAGGCGATCGATCGCCTCAGCCAAGCGATCGATCGCCAACTGTGGAATTTTGAGAAATGCTTTCTTTTGTCGAATTTTTGGTATTTGACTATTATTTGGCTTCTAATATGGGGTTGTGTGATTGTGTAGAACCATCCCAGGTAGCAACGCAACCAAGGAACTGAAGCCATATCAATTCCACTTTTGGAAAGGTACGTAGAGGACGTACGGGCACCCAACGGTACATGTATCTAATATACTCATTGTTTATGCATTGTGGATGCGAGTATATATGTGATTATGCATTGTGGATGCAAATACATGTTGAATTATGCATGATGATTGTAGATGCATATGATTATTGGTGCACATCCCATGAGTCGTGGTCATCCCTTGATGATTTTAATGCTTGCCGCTATTTGTTTTGGTTCCGCTAAATGTGAAGCGAGGGGTGGGAGCGCCGCATGTCACATTTGAGCGTGGTTATCATATAGGGCGAGGAAATGATATTTGCCACTCAATGTGAGGCGAGGGGTGGGAGTACCGCATGTCCATTGAAGCGAGGTTATTCTATGCCGCCTATATGTAAATAAGCGAGGGGCATTAAAATACATTGTGATGGACAGACTAGGGATTGGTGACTGGTATTTGGTTTTGATGAGATGGTATTGTGTCATGACATGTGTAGACCATTAAAAATAATCTATTGATTATACTCATGAGTTATGGTACAGGGACAACCAAACTGGAAGCGTTTTGAAATGCATGGGAAAACAGGAAGTGTTTTATTATGATTATGCATTTACGCTTTATATTCATATTGTGTTGTATATGAATGATATCATTGCTCATGTTTGGGGGTTGTCCTTGTAGGTACTTTTGGCATGATATGAAGGGGGCTAAGACGGGTTGAGACCGTGAGCTTGAAGAGCACTTTGGTAGATGAAGGACAGGATTATTTTTGTATAGTGTCTACTCTAGGAGTAGTGTAAAACTATAATTGATAACATTCTTTTGATGGGGAATGTAATTAATCCATTGATAGTCCTCATTTTGGCATGTAACTTTTAGGCTCATAGCCTCAACACGATTAATTTACTCTGATCATTTTATTAGCTCTAATTATGCCTTTGATCCGCACTTAAGGAATTAGGGTCTTTACATTAGTGGTATCAGAGCAGTGGTTAGAGAACCCGGGAACGAGTGAAGGGTAGCCTTAGCATGATTGGCTAGGTGCTTATATTTGAGGCATGTTTATGCATGTGGTGCATATTGATGTATATTCTGTTATACTAACATGCTTATTATCATTCCTGTTATCTAACGGCATAACATGTATATTTGTTTTGGAATTGTTGTTAACCTTTGTGTTACAGCATGGCTGCTATGAATGCGGGGAACCTTAACAAAGAAGTTGGCGATGTGGGCAGTGTTAACGCTAGCATTGGACAAGTGAACCCTCTACCTCCACCAGCAGTAGGCATGGAGCCAGTGGCTCAGTTATTGCTACCCGGTGAGATTAGCTTGACTCAGTTTCTGTCTTACCACCCGCCCCGATTTGAGGGAACAGAATCAGGAGAGGAAGCTGAGGAGTGGCTGGAAAGACTTGAGCAGATATTTGTATCGGCTCCTTGTGCTGTTACAGCTTGGCTGAGGCTGGCAGAGTTCCAGTTAGCAAAGAAACCTCTAATGTGGTGGAGGAGCACTGTAATGGAACTGAGAGCACTGGGTACTGTGATTGATTGGACAGTCTTCAGGACCTGGTTTCTGAACCGGTACTTCTCCGCAGCGGCGAGACAGACGAAGGAGGACGAGTTTACAAGTTTGAAACAGGGGAACATGACAGTGTCAGACTATGCCATGCGGTACTCTTCGTTGCTGAGGTATGTTCCCCACATTGCCACCAATGGGCACGCAAAGATGAGGAATTTTATGAAGGGGTTGCGACCGGAGCTCTATGACCGGGTTATCACCAATAACCCAACTTCTTTTGATGATGCTCTCACAAGAGCGGAGCTTGCCGAGCTTGGAGGGGGAGCTTATCCTAGTGCTGTGCCACCACAAGTACCCCAACAGAGGCAAACTAATGACAACTTGAGGCCCCGGGGAGAGCCATTTAAACCTCGTGGTGTCTCTTCATCTGCACGGTTTGGTGGAAAGAAGTTCTTTGGTCAGAAACAGGATAATAAGAAGAATTGGTCGGCCAATCGAGGACCTTCACAAGGGAATAGATCGGGGGAGCCAAGGTGCGACAATTGTGGAGGGCCACATTCTTCGAACAAGTGCCCTGCCTGTTATAGCTGTGGCAAGATGGGCCACAACTCTCGGTATTGCCCCACCCGGGGAGGACAGTCAGAGTTTCAGGGCAACAGGCCGAGGTTTGATGACAGGACAGTACACCAGAGGCACGTTTGGGCCTCGACCATCGGGAGGTCAGACAGTGGGACCGCCCCAGGGACAGGTGTATGCGCTGACTAGAGAGCAGGCCCAGGCAGCCCCAGAGGAGGTGATCGCCGGTACGTGTCATTTATTTACGTACCCTACTTTTATTTTGATAGATACAGGTGCCTCCCACTCTTTTGTATCTATTGGCTTTGTGGAGAGACACCATATGCGCACGTCTTCTCTACCCACGCCTCTCCTTGTCTCGACACCCACTGGAAGAAATGTCGTTGCTGATCAGTTCATGGCAGATTGCCTCATTTATTTTGAGGGCAACGAGTTGAAGACAGACTTGATTGTGTTGGGTATGCCGGACTTCGACTGCATCTTGGGCATTGATGTTCTGAACAGATATCAGGCAGTGGTAGATTGTCGGCAGAAGACAGTGAAGTTCAGACCTGATTTGGGTAGTCAGTGGACTTTCTATGGCAACGGTTCTCGTGCGAAGATTCCGTTGATTTCAGCGATCAAGATGACTCAGCTGTTGGAACGTGGCAACACGGGCTATCTCATCTATGCCGTGGACACGTCTGGGAAGAATAAGGAATTGAGAGTTGAGGATGTACCAGTGGTAGCCGAGTTTGCTGATGTGTTCCCAGAAGAGATCCCAGGATTCCCACCGGCTAGGGAAGTTGAGTTTGGGATCGAGTTGTTACCGGGGACATCCGCTATCTCTCGTGCACCTTACAGGATGGCACCGGCGGAGTTGAGGGAATTGAAGGAACAGTTGCAGGATCTCCTTGACAAGGGATATATACGCCCGAGCGTATCGCCATGGGGCGCACCGATTCTCTTTGTGAAGAAGAAGGACGGTTCGATGCGGTTGTGCATCGATTACCGGCAACTGAATAAAGCCACAGTAAAGAACAAATATCCTCTCCCAAGGATTGATGATTTGTTTGACCAGTTGCAAGGTACCAGATTATATAGCAAAATTGATTTGAGGTCCGGCTACCATCAGATTCGAGTCAGAGAGGAAGATGTACAGAAGACAGCGTTCCGGACTCGATATGGACATTATGAGTTCTTAGTGATGCCGTTCGGTGTGACGAATGCTCCAGCGGTCTTTATGAGCTTGATGAACAGAGTGTTTCAGCCGTATCTTGATCAGTTCGTCATCGTGTTCATCGACGACATTCTCATCTATTCCCGGAGCGAGGAAGAGCACGTGAAACACTTGAGGACAGTGCTCCAGATTCTCCGAGATCACCAGTTGTATGCCAAGCTCAGTAAGTGTGAGTTTTGGTTGAGCAGTGTAGTATTTCTGGGCCATGTCATATCGAGCAGCGGAATATCAGTGGATCCCAGGAAAATTGAAGCTGTGATGGAGTGGGCTGCACCCACTTCTGTGCCTGAGATACGGAGCTTCCTTGGTTTAGCGGGTTACTACCGACGTTTCGTCGAGGGATTCTCTAAGATCGCTAAGCCGTTGACGCAGTTGACTCAGAAGGGTGTTCCGTTTTCTTGGTCTGAGGCATGTGAGCAGAGCTTCCAAGAGTTGAAGCACCGTTTGACGACGGCGCCAGTGTTAGTGATCCCTACGGAGAACTCCAGATTTGTTTTGTATACCGATGCGTCGCTCCAGGGCCTTGGGTGTGTACTGATGCAAGATAGGCATGTGGTAGCTTATGCATCGAGGCAGTTGAAGCCGCATGAGACCAGATATCCAGTCCATGATTTGGAATTGGCGGCTATCATCTTCGCCCTGAAGATTTGGAGACATTACTTGTATGGTACTTCATTTACCATATACACGGATCACAAGAGCCTCAAGTTTTTATTCACTCAGGCAGAGCTGAACATGAGGCAGAGGAGGTGGATGGACTTACTCAAAGACTATGATTGTGAGATTGAGTACCATCCCGGAAAAGCTAATTTGACAGCAGATGCTTTGAGCCGGAAAGTGAGGAGTTCTGCTGAGGACGTCATCCATTTGTCAGCCATGATGGCCTCCTATTGCCATCTGGGCTATGACTTCGACATTGACGAGTGGCTCTAATATAGGTCTGTCACTTCGTAGCATGCACTACAAAGACAACTCCCTGCAAAATTCAACACACGAAGGAAAAACAGTAATTAAATCGTATAAACCGTATAAAAATAATTATAAAAGAAAAATGGCTAAATTATAGTCAACTAATCTCTTATGATATTACTTAAACTAGTCCCCGGCAACGGCGCCAAAAACTTGATCGCTTTTATTTTAAACAGTTATTTCTAGCGATTCTACCGCAAGTGCACGGTGTCAAGTTTTAGTATAATGATCTAGAAGTAAGGATTGTCGAACCCACGAGGACTAGTAGTAATTACCAACTAGTGTTCTATATTTAACCTACGAAATTGTTTGAAAGATAAACTAATTCACTCAACTCCAATATTCAACCGCACCACAAAGAATTAAGATAATAAACAGTAGAGATAAATATCGAGACTTCGGTTCACTTGAGTAATCCCCTACAATTTACCTACTAGTTCTAATTAAAATTAAAGCATCTAAGGTGACAAGTTTTCCGGTTATATCCAATATACTCTCTCGAGCTATATTAAACCTAACACTGAATTACAGCAAGTAACTCTAGTTCACTTATTTTAACAATTCAATGTTGCATACGTTCTATAAAAACCCTTAGCTTTCGATTACTAGATATCTATAGCTATCACTCGTGTATTTGACGTAATCTCTCGATCTCGGTCTGAAATCCACGGTTTATGTTATTGGTTCCGTATTACAATATCATCTCTCGATCTCAATTGTAAACTAACAACATTCAAAGAGTAGCTAATCCTTTAAAAGCATTAAAAGCATAACATAAACTCAAAAATAACAATAACTCAATCAAAAACTAGAATTAAAAATTGTGGGTTCATACACAAGATCCCCTTGTCTCGATAACAAACCTAGCCTAGCATATTAACGAAAAAACAATGTTTTATAACATCGAATAACATCATAAACATTGAAAGTCGGAAATAAAACTAAAACAAAAGTTCAGAAATACGTAGAAACGCTCGATGTTGAATCGTGCGTCGATCCGATGTTCCCGTCTCTAGCTGTGTTGCTTTGAATCCTCTTGAAGGTTTGAAGATGGTGGAGAGTTGAATTCTATGGTGAAAAGTCAGTCCAAAACCCCTAGGGTCGGCCACTTTTTTCTCTTAAATAGTGGAGAAGAATCCCCCCAAATTTCGTGTAAGACCCAAACTCTTAAAAGGGAATTTTTTCAGATTTTCGCGGCTACTGATCGATCGGTAAGATGTACCGATCGGTATTTCCACGAATTAAATTTTAAGGTACGGCATTTACCGATCGATCGGTAAGATGTACCGATCGATCGGTAGAATCTTCAAAATTTTCCCAATTTCTGCCTCTCTAGCGATCGATCTCTAGATCCTAGCGATCGATCGCTACCTGTAAATCTTTACAAGTCGAGTTTCTTCGCCGCTTCTTCGCTCGGTTCGCTCAGTTGAGTCTTTTTTCATCCTTTTAAGCATAAATTCTCCAATTTCATATAATCCGACCTTGATTCATGAAATAAACAAAACAACACAAAAGCGCATAATATCGTCCAGGAATCAACTTAAACAGTATAAAAAAAACTAGAAATATAAGTGTAAAAATCACACGTATCAGGGAGGCGCAAAGGTGCTGTCGGGGTGTGCCTAGGGCACCGATCGCGATTTTTTGACAAAATGCGACCCTAGACGAGTGGGTGCAACTTTTCTCAAAAAATCACTCGCAAATGGTGTCTTTTGGTGGTGTCAATTGGGCAAGTATATATGCAACACATCCACATTCATTTTAACATACTTTTGTGCAAGAATTCAAAACAAATATTGTGAGAGAAGGCAAGATAATTGCAATTGCATTCATGTTCATACAAGTTTGCAACATTTGTGTTTGTGGGGCTTGTGATTTGTAGTGCTACTATCACAAGCAACGAGTTGTTGTATCTTGTGAGAAGATTGTCGTATTTCGTTAGCACCGTGTGTAGGGTAAAATCTTCTTAAGGAGATAGTGCACAACACTAGCCTCGGCTCAAAGTTAAACATTGTCATCTACGGATTTTTCTCTCCGCTACAAACAATGATATCAATGAGATCTTTGTGGAATTGAAGACGAACAAGGTACCCAACAATTTTAATACAATCTTAAGAAGATTTCTTGTTACAGGAAAATCATAAGATGTAACGATATCCACAAATGTTCCTGCCACGCAAGGAGAAAAGTCACAAAAGTTCAATGGCATAGACTACAAGAGATGGCAGCAGAAATGCTTTTTTATCTTACTACTTTGCAGTTGGTAAAGTTTTTGAAAGATGATCCGCCAACAGTTGCCGAAGACGAGACGAATTCTCGAAGGAGGACCGTTGTAGATACATGGAATCAAAGCGATTTCTTATGCAAGAACTACATATTGAATGGCCTTGATGATGCACTATACAATGTGTATTGTTAAGCCGAACCGCAAATGAATTATGGAAAATGCTTGAGACGAAATACAAGACGGAAGATGCTGGCCTTAAGAAATTCATCATTGGGCACTTTTTTGATTTCAAAGTGGTAGACTCGAAATCCGTATTGAGTCAAGTACAAGAACTTCAAGTACTCTTGCACGAGATTCATGCGGAAGGAATGAGTCTATGCGAGTCCTTCCAAGTTGCTGCTATTATTGAGAAACTTTTTTCGTTGTGGAAATATTTCAAAAATTATTTGAAACACAAGAGGAAGGAAATGGGACTTGAGGATTTGATTGTTCGACTATGGATTGAAGAAGGTAATCGAAAGTCAAAAATCAGTATGAATAAAATGTGTGTAAGAGCCAATATTGTGGAATCAAGCAATCATGGAAAGAGGAGAAAGAATGATGATGGCCAATATCAAATGAACTTTAAAATGTTCAACGGAAATAACTTCAATTGTAGGAAACCGAACCACAAAGCAAAAGATTGTCGTGACAAGATAAACGATAAGAAAAAAGCTAAGGATCGAATTAACGTAACTAAATATGACAAGATGTTAGACGATTTCTTTGATCTAATGCTTACCACTTGAAGTATTGTACTCGACATAGTTGTACTATCCATAAATAGAGTTATTCAAAATAAATGTTATGACAGTTACTCTTCAATTGAAAGTTAATAAAGTTTATCAGTATACTTATTTGGTTGAGTCTTATAATTAATGATATGTGTATTTAAGTAATGTAATTATAATTCACAACGCAAATATGTAATGTTAAACTTATTGTTTTATATGAATGTTAACTTAAAAACATAAGTGTGAGACTAAGTTAACAAAACCGACATTCATTTGTTGGAAAGCACAACACATCTAGAATTAATTTACATTGATACTTGTGCAATCTAAAGGTGGTGAAAAGTAATTTATTACTTTTATTGATAGTTGCACGAGATATTGTTACGACTATTTTTCTAACAAGAGTTAAACATGTCAATGCATGTAGCCTCATTAATAATCAATATTATGTCATTTCTAACCACCTCGAAATAACCATGATCAATTACAATTTTTATCTATTCCTGAATCATCACCGATGAAATTTCGAGTAATGCGAATCAAGGAAATAATCTTGCCATAATAAAGTTCATACCTTAGAGACTCCAAATATGAAATTTATCTGATCATACGGTGCTAGAAGAAAGAGGAATGTAAAAAATAATTGTAAACCCTTGTTCTCATCGTCTATTCTTCCCCCTTTCAATATCCGATTCTCGATCAATTGAAATGGAGTGAGGAAAATAAACTTTCCAAGTAGTTGGGAAAATTGCTAATTATATTCAAAATCCACTCAATTTTACCAAAATGCCATTTCTATCCATAAATTAATGAGAACTGACAATTATCTGGAATATCATATGATAATGTTGTTACAGATGGCCACAGGCGAACCCATGATTCGGAACGAGGATCGAAAAAATTATACATGAATATGAATTTTGTTTTTTTCTATTTACCATTTCTTGATTCGAAAAAAGTTTACATTACTATACAGGGGATGTGATCTATTGAAGCCAGCTCTTTCTCACAGGTGAGCTGAAGCTGAGGACAACCACTTATCTCCAGGAAAGACACCATAGGTGGCATTCCCTCGCTCGGCAAAGACAGGATCTTACGGCATTTGTCTATCTTCAACTCTTCGAGAGAAGTGAGGTTTTTGAGCCAAGGTGAAAGGGACTTCAAAGTCGGTTGCTTTACGATGTGAAGAGTCTCGAGTGTGGAAGGAAGTAGCCATTCGGGGAATGTATCGATATTCAGACAACAGCCATGGATTCTGAGTTTTTTAAGTGAGGTAAGCCTGTGTAGACCCCATTCAGAACATGGCTTAATATTTTCGATTTCTTTGATGTCCAGTGAAACTAGATTAATCGGCAATCCATCTTGAGGGAAGGATTCCATCAAGGGGCAGTTGGATATCTTAAGTTCTTGAAGAGATGTCAGACTTTGCAGGCTTTTGGACAGGAGTTTCAGGTTGTCACAATTGAGGATTTGCATCTTTCTTAATCTTGCTGAAGGGAGACCTTCTTCGGGAAAATACTCGATACTCGGGCAACCATCTACTTCTAAATAATCTAGATAAACGAGCTTATGCAGGCCAGAGGGTAAGTGCTTAAGGTTTGTACAATTTCCAATACAAAGGGATTCAAGAGAAATGGATTCTGTTATAACATCTGCTAGTGACTCTAGATTGGAACAGTTCCAAAATGTGAGTGTTTTCAATGTTTTCGGCAACTGTCCAGGTGGAAATGATGTGATGGATGAACAGTCAAATATCTCTAGCAATTCAAGAAAAATATTGCTGCTGTGCATGATCCCTTGGGGAAGAAACTCGAGATGGGGACAATGATCGATTGTGAGCTGCTTGAATGTGGTTGAAGTTGGCTTCTTGTCACTTGGGAAGGAAGCGAGAACCAAACACCCACTGATGTACAAATATTTGAGGGACAAGATGTTGATCATAGACTCGGGTAAAGACTCCAAACTACATCCTCGAAGGACGAGGCCCTTAAGATTCGGTGGAAAGACAGTCCCTGAAAGGAGTTCGAGTTTCGGGCAATCTGTGATTACCAACTCTTGTATAGATCCAAGGTTTCCAAGTTCATGTGGTAACCTCTCCAATCTATGACAGCATTCGAGTTCCATATATTCGAGTTTTCAGGAAGCTGTTGAAATTCTTCACACAGAGAAATCATGATAGGACAACCTCTGACTATAAGAATCCGAAGTGATGTGAGATTCTGCAACCCATTCGTGTTTCTTGACAGATACACTAGCTCGAAGCAATCACTGATTACCAAACGCTCGAGCCGTTTTAAATGTTGCAGCCACTCTTCTGGCATATAAATCAGATCTTTCATGTTCTGAATCTCCAATGATGTTAACAAGTTTGTTACAAGATTACTGGAAATTAACAATACATGATTACATCTCCTTAGTTCCATTCTGTGAATCTGTGTAATCGTAGGGAGCGAAGAAGAGAGATGCTCACATTCACGTATCACGAGTTTTGTCAAAGAAGAAAGGTGACAAGGCAATTCTCCCTGCAGTTTTGGACATTGCTCGACATGAAGCTCTAGCAGAGCAGGGAAAGCTTCTATGTCTCTGCCACCATTGCTACATAACCATTCCTCCCATTCGAGCATCTCCACGAAACTTAACTTTTCGAGTGACACAAAAGATGTGAAGGGAGAATGGCTAGATCCATAAAACTCAACTCCGATCCTTCTTACTCCAAGCATTCCCTTGATATACAGCTCTTTGAGTGAAGGAAGTTCCCCTACTGGTGGAAGCAATTCGCACCGTTTGCATTCAGAGAGACTCAATGAAACTAGCTTGGAGAAATTACGATCTACAATCCAACTCGGAAACTTTTTACCAGGGTAATGCTTAATTGTTACCTTCTCTAGGTTTGGATGGGGTTGTAACATCTCAAGTATATCGGCAGCATTATTGCTTAAAGACTCATCGACATTGGTGCTCCACTCGAATGCTACTCGATTCAACCCCTTCTTTTCTTGTAAGTTAAATCTCCTAGCATCCCAAGAACTAGACACATTCTCTAACGTTGATATCCACAGTGATTCTTGAAGATGAGACAAGTTTCTCAAATCCCCGATTTTCGAACCAGAGCTACCCACAATAAACCGTGGCAACATTCGAAGGTTAACCAAATTACCTAGGCCTAGTGGCATTTCTTGTATCCCACTTCCATTAATGTCCAAGTATCGCAGGTTAAATAGATTTCCCATATCATCTGGCAACTCAGAAAGATAGTCACAGTTGCTTAAGAGTAGTGATTGCAGATTGAACAAAGTAGTGAGCGTTTGAGGAAGGCTTCTAATTTCGGTGTATGAGAGGTTGATGTATCGGAGATGTGTCAGGTTCCCTATCGAGTCCGGAAGCTCGATAATTAAATAACCATACAAAGACAACACCCTTAGGCGCCTGAATTTTGGTAGCAGATAACAAGGAACTTTCTTTGTTAGGTAGCAGAAATCATCACCAATTGGTGATGATAATGGTAAAAATGTTCGAAGAAACTTGGCCTCATTGAGCGGCTCGAACTTTTTGTAAACGTCGTACTTGCTATGGAAACATGAGAAATGGCGAATCTTTTCCAAGTTTTCGTGCCAGCCCTTTCCCCCATTATCCAAATGCACACACATTTCCCTTGAAACACTCTGTGCTAAATCATTCAGCAGGTCATGCATTACGTATCGAGTCTTATCTTGAACTGATACTTGGAAAAATGATCTGGAAACTAACTCTGAGAAATATTCCTCACCCACATCTTCTAAAGTCATCTTCCCTATTGGTTGCACAAAACCTTCTGCCATCCAAAGCAAGACTAAGTCTTTCTTATTGAATTCATGGCCCTTTGGGAAAATCGAGCAATATGCGAAGCACCGTTTAAGATTTGAAGGCAGGTGATAGTAACTCAATCTTAGAGATGGCAGGATGCCATTTTTCTTTGGAGCTATATCCCATAACTTGCTGTTCACGATCTCATTCCAATGATCGGTATCGAGCTTGGAAGCCAAAACGCTTCCCAGAGTCTTGACCGCCAAAGGCAAACCTTTACATTTCTTCACGATCTCTTGGCCAATTGCACACAAAGTCGAGTTCATTCCTGAGCGCCCAATTCCGAATGCGTGATGAACCATCACAGACCAACAAGCTTCATCCGACATCTCCATTAGACGATATGGGGAAAGTGCATCCATTACAGATACAACCCCTTCATTACGCGTCGTTACAATTATTCTACTGCCTTTACTTCCAACCGTGAAGGGGATCGACAAGTAATGCCAGTCATCATGTTTCTCATTCCATACATCGTCTAAGACAACTAAGAACTTCTTTTTGTTGAACACATCTTTCAACCGACTCTGCAGAAGCTCGAGGTTCGTGGTATCACATGGTTTACCAGTGGCTGACTCGAGCAGGGATCTAGTCACCCGCATCAAGCTGAAATCATCAGAAACATGAGCCCACGATTTGACATCAAAAGCCTCATCCACTCTCCTGTCGTTGTAGACGATCTGAGCGAGAGTCGTCTTCCCAATCCCACCCATACCCAAAATAGGAATCACAAACGGCACAATGCCATTTTCATAATCATCGTCAACTAATACAAACTTCATTAAATCTTCTTTCTCAGAAGTCCGACCATAAACACGAGATTCAATCAACAGGGGAGTTGTCGGGATTCTTTCGATAACTCCTCTCGGCCCCTTTACACCACTTTTTAGACCTAGAAAAGCTTTCTGCTTACCAATGTATTCCAGCTTCTCAATAAGGTTTTCGATTCTTGAATCTATCCCTTCACAAAAAGGACTAAAATTCGTAGCAAGAAAGTTCCAATTGCGCACCTGATTCGAGAGGCTATTTCGTAAGGCTTCGGTGGCCAACTCATCCAATGTGTCTTCAGCTTCGTAAACAGCATTCTTGAGCATGTCCAGCCAAGTTTCGATTGCTGGATTGTCGTATTGCTTCATCTCTGCATCATCTAGCATTGCAGCATTTGCGAAATAAGCAATCTTGAGCTTCTCCAAGAGTAAGCCATTAATGTTGAATCTTCTAAGGAAATCTAGTACATCTCCTGAAGCTAATTTGTCGAAAAGAACTTGAAGTGCAGGCGATAAGACTGCCTCCCACAGAACCATGATTTCTTCGGAGTTCTTACTGGAAATTCGAAGTTGCGGTAGAGTGAAAGTTCTTCGATCAGCTTAGCAAAAGCTGAGAGTCAACTCGCTAATTGATCAAAGTTCAAATTTTGCTGGTGGTCAAATTTGGTGGGTGGGAGGAAAGCCGAGTAAAATTTATCAACATTTTGTGTTTAAAAAAAAAAAAATTATCAACATTTTCAATTCATGAATAGTTCTCATACTTTATTTAGACATGATCACGGTTCGTGAACCGCTGGTTGACGGTTCGGAACCGTCGGTTCGACGGTTCATAAGAGCTCGACCCTTAACTTTAACCTTCGTAGACGGTTTCGGTTACGGTTCGTGAACCGCCGGTTACGATTACGGTTAACCACCGATTACGGTTACGGTTCGACCCTTATATTTTAAATTTAAAAAAATTAAAATTTTATTTAAAATAATTTAAAAATTACTATAAAAAAAACAAAGGAAATGTAAGGGAGGGGAGGGCTTGAACTTTTTAAGTTGCCTACGTATCCTCTTAGGGTGTAGAGGAATCAAAGCCCACGTAGTTCTCTTACATTTTAACCCTTCTTACCTTTGGAAGTGGCGTAGCTCAATCATTTTCGTTACCTGTCCCCGTAGTAGTAGTTCCTTCGATATCAAATTCATCTTGGTCCGAGCTTGATTCCATTCCTTGTTTTCGTTTTGCCGCCCTCGCCCAATCGTCCATTAGTGCTTGTGCCTCTAAAGAATCTGGACTCATTTTTGATCGTCTTACATCCAAAATATTTCCCCCTGCGCTAAAAGCTTGTTCCACAGCAACAGTTGACACGGGGCAAGCTAAGATTTCCTTTGCTATGATTGATAAAATCAGGAAAATTTGTGTCTTTTTGTGACCACCACTGCAATATATCAAATTGTTGCTCGCTATCTGCTTCACTGAAATCAAAAGAAGTCGTAAAATAATTATCAAGTTCCTGACTGGAACTTGATGATCCTCTGGGGCGTTTAGTGCGTTCTTTTAACAGAAGTTGTGCTTTGGTGAGTTTAATACCACTAGAATGACTTTGAACACTAACTTGTAGTTGTGATTCATGTTCTTGTACACCATATTTTAAACTATATTCTCTATAAATCTCATGCAAATAATTTCTAACACGATTTACTGCCATAGAAGAATCAATTGGGGAAATATCATCCGGGGGGGATAATGCCTCGTAATACATCACTAACATTTCATGCAAAACATCCAATTTAAGTCGAGGATCTAAAGCAAAAGCAACTAGAAACAGTTCAGGAATATTATAAAAATATTTTTCCCATTTAACCTTCATTGCTACCACAGAAGAGGTTAACAGATAATTAGAGAAATTTTCATTTAAGGTAAGTGCCACATTACAACAGTTCATCAAAACTAAATGAGATGTAGGATAATAAACTCCAGATAATTGTTCAGTTGCATTATAAAATACCTTCAACATTTCACAGATACTTTTACATAAATTCCATTGGTGCGAAAAAACATAAATATTAGAGTTTCCACCATGTTGCAAAAAATGAACACAATAACTCTCTATATTCATATGAGTCATTTAGCAATTTATATGTTGAGTTCCAACGTGTGGGTATATCTCGTGGAAATTTTCTAGGTCGCATGCCATTAACCTTATAAAACTTACCCCATTGTTTCATCAAACTCGGATGGGGCCACAAATAAGATAATGCCATTTTAATTGGTTGAATCTGATTATCTAACGATCTTAATCCATCTTGCAGACAGAAGTTCAAAATATGGCAAATACATCGAATATGAAAAAATAAACCACAAATAGCAGGTTGACAAACACGTTTAAGATCTTCAATACTCAATGTGTTCGAACTAGCATTATCAAATGACACAGAAAAAACTTTGGAAGTTAAACCATATTCTTCTAAAATTACACAAATCAGTTGAGAAATATTTTGTGCGGTGTGTGATTCATTGAACACTCGATATGCAAGCAACCTTTTTTGAATTGACCATGAATTATCTATCCAATGACAAGTAATACCCATGTACGAATTAGTTTGCCAATGATCACTCCAAATATTAGAGCATATAGAAACTTTATTCGTCAAATTACTAAATTATGTAACTAATTCTTTCTTTTGTTGACGAACTAATTTTTTAAGTGTTCGTGTGACTGTGGTCGTAGGAACACGTTTAGCAGCAGGTTGTAGAGATTCATGACACAGATCTTCAAAACCAAATCTAGATGCAATACTAAAAGAAATGTTCTATAGAGATAAATTTTCCCACCTATTCTCTTAATTGTGCATAAGTGTATTTGAAAAGTGGAGAGTCGGTACCTTCACCCGAGGAATGAAATCTAGACAGTTGAGTTTGAGAAGAATCATTACCAAACTATACTGGATGCTTTGTTTCGATATGACGCTTAAAAGATCCATAGCCACCACCACTTTGAAACTTATACGTAGTGGTACAATATTTGCATTTGGCGCGCATCTCTCAGGATGGAAGAGTCACCTTCTCAAAATGTTTAGTAAAAATCGATGATTTAAGTGGAGTCAAAGATCTTACCTTTGAATGCGCACTTTCTTGGGTATCATGTGTAGCAAAAGGATCATCGTCGGTGAATTCAATATCATCAATATCAATATCAACATCGGGTTCGGCCCTTTCAAGATATGTCACCTTGCCTTTGCCTTTGCCTTTACGTGGATCACTAGGACCTTCCATTGAGTAATTCGAAAATAATACAAGTAAATGATGTATCGAAAACTTAGAGTTGTGTTAAGATTGATGAAAAATGAAATGGGTGTGGAGGATATTTATAAGCATAAAAAATAACAGTCACTTAATCCTAGCCGTCGATCTATAATGGTCAAATAATCTTAGCCATCGAATTATAAAAAAAAAATTATTTTTACCGTCGAACTGCCGGTTCGTAACCGGAGGTTCATCCTGTTGCAACGGTCAGGAGATCCTAGCCGTTCAATTTTTTTAAAAAAAAAAAAAAAAATTATGGGATGAACCGGCGGTTAACCGCCGGTTACAAACCGCCAGTTCACATGTTGCAACGGTCAAGAGATCTTGACCGTTGATATACAACGGTCGGAAGATCTTGGCCGTTCAACTTTTTTTATAAAAAAAAAAAAAAAAATTAAGGGTTGGAACCGCCGGTTCAACCGGCGGTTCCACGGTTATTTCGACCCATGAACCGTAACCGGCCCATACAGTGACGGGCCGGTTACGGTTCCGAACCGTGAACCGGGTCAACGGTTAACCGGCCTGTTGACCCGGTTACGGTTTCGGGCCGGGCCGCGGTTTTTTAAAAACCGTGGTGATGTCTAACTTTATTACTAAAACAGTTTTAGTCTTTAAATAGTTTAATTTAATTCGTTTAATCCTTAAACTTTTATAAGTGTAATGAAATCGGTCCTTATTATTAATTAGGACTTAAATACCCTATAAAGAAACTAAAAAATAGAAACAAGACATCTTACTTTCGTATTATAATAAAATTTTGACAAAACAGTATATACTTTTTTTACCATAACGGCACCGGATGATGTGTGTTGCAAATCCACCAGTCAGAAAATTACTGTCCATAGACTGTTTTACGAATGACTCCTCACCATCCAACATCAGCTCTTTCAAGGTTAGTTTGCAAGTTATCTGACTCCTTCAGAAACCGCACATGTAAGGCCCCAATCCCCTTAACTCGTCATTAGTGCATTTATGACGTCGTATGAGTTTAAAAATTTTCCATTCTTTAAAAGAATCATTACATTCTTCTATGTTCTCCATGACATAAATAATAACATCAAGGAATGATCAATTCTACCAGCAATAAAACTCAAGGTTCACCCATTATCATCACCATTGCACCACTTTTACATTGTGGGTTCAAAATTTTGGGCAGAGTCTCCCCACAAATTGAGCTACCCCAAATAAAACACATCACCAAAATAACTCCCAGCCAGGGAAAAACACAATACTTAAAAGAAAACAAAACCCTAAATAAGTTCACAGCCAGGGAAAACACCATACTAAGAAGACATCAAAAGTGGGTTTCAACACCCTTATACAGTCCATATACATGCTTCCAGTTGCTCACATACGAGCAACAAATAAATGAATACCAATCTAACTGAATAAATAGCGTATCCTATTTACCAACACTCATATACGCTTCTGGAAGCGGCATGATCCAACAAATCTCGAACCAATATCCCAAAGTAGCTTAGTAACTGTTGTACCCGTTTCAACAGAAACAGCCCCCACACGGGTGAGCATACTCCAACTCAATATTCATTCACAAATCAATATACGAAATTGTAAAGCAACAATTAAGGTTATTGAAAATCTATAAAATATACTCCCTGTACAATTCCAAACCGGCATAGCCATCACGAACTGCTCCTGTTCAATCTTATACACTTTCATAAACATCAAGTTCAGTATCATTATTCAAAATATGGTACTCATCAATGCAATAAATTCAATATAATCACAATTCAACATTTTATGCTCAATCACAACGAATCTCATATCCAAGGCAACTATGCCTATCAATTAATCTCATTCTCAACCATTTTTCATATCGATTGTGCCAAATGCATCAATATTCAACTCGTATACCCGGATCACGTACATCTACGTATCCACCATTCCACGTATATTAAACTCAATTACCAAACTCAATCACTTAGCCTTAAACATCACATTCAAAATACATGTATACATGAATATATATAAATACTTGGTATACATGCTCGTACGTCACCACGCACCTTGTCGCTAGAATTCACAGTTAGGCCAACTTTGTTTTTATCCAAAGGCTCTCTACATAATTTCAAT
Source organism: Haberlea rhodopensis (assembly GCA_907163345.1). Lineage (NCBI taxonomy): Eukaryota > Viridiplantae > Streptophyta > Magnoliopsida > Lamiales > Gesneriaceae > Haberlea > Haberlea rhodopensis. The sequence continues at coordinate 1,183,128 of CAJQUN010000065.1, read as the reverse complement.
ATCTCAATATTAATTCAATATCAATGGTCATACATACCCAGCCTTACACTCGTATATAAACCCATGTTTATATTGTGATATTAACCAATGTGATAAGCAATTAAATTACGAGGAGATTTCTGAACCAAACCCTAACAATTAACATTAACCTTTCATCAAAAGAGTAGTAATTTCGACCATGACAATAGCGTAATTCGATTCTCATTTCAGCAGCTAATCAATTCATTTCAGCACATAATTCGCTTGTACAGTCGTGCAATTTAATCACTAGTGGCATACTCTTTGACCGGAAATCAGCATGGTTTTGGATTAATAACAGTAGCATAATCTGATCAATGCTAGCAGCCTATTTAGTTTATTTCAGCACACAACTTTGATCCATAACAACACATAATTCAATCACAAACCAGCTGCATAATTATCGAAACAATAGCCATCAATTTTGATCCAAAATAGTTGGAAATTCAACCAAGTAAAGTAGCAATATTCTCGAACTAAAATGGTAGCAGATTTTCGAGCTAACCATAGTATATTTTTGATTCATCTTAGCAAGATCTTCGAATGCATAGCAGTAAGGAATTTAAGTCAAACAACCAGATTTTCAAATCATAAAATGGCATGCTTTTCGAGCCTAGCAGCACCATGCTTTTCGAGCAAAGCCACATCATAATCTAACATTGAAATTTTCGAGCCCTAACAACATAAATACTCAAGCTATAACAGCAGGAGTTCCCCCCTTAAAATCATGTACACAAATCGCTCCAAACAGTAAGAACTTGAGCAGAAAAATCGAACCCAACAAGCAAGATATTAGCACCATAAGAGTAGCAGAATTTCAATTTTCATCAGCAAATTTTGGAACCAAATTGCAAGATTTTCGAACCAATTTATAGCAGAAAAATATCGAACAAGTTACAACAGGTTTTAGACCCAAAATGCATCAAGATTCACGAACACATTCCACAAAAATTTCAACCAAAACAACCAGATTTCGGGACAAGAACAGCAGCTAATTTCAAACCCTAAACCTCATCAGATTTTCGAACCATGTAGAAAAACATTCAAGGGAAAGAAGGGTTTAGGTGTAATAAGATTTTACCTCCACAAACCTGAGTAAATATCATGTTTCACACCGAGTGATGGTCGATTCTTGCTGCCGGCAGAGGTAATGGCGTGAAGGTGAGGGAGAGATTTGGGTGAAATCGTTTCTTAAGAGATGGGGAGAGGGAGAAATCGTGATTTTAAGGTGGGGGAAATGAAGGAGTGAGAGTTGTATTATTATTCAACACTTTAAATCACCACCATTCAATTTTAATCTCATCTCCAATAAAAATTATTTAATCTAGTTCTCACTAATTTATTATTACAAGAACTCCTTTAAATTTAATTTACACTACAAGCTCGACCCAAAATTATTTATTCCACCCTGGACCAAAATCGGATACCAAGAATTAATTCCGACACATCATATAAATATCATAATTAAATTCATTTGACACTTAATAATTATTCGGATATCACAATTCTCCCCAACTAATAAAATTTCGACCTCGAAATTAAAATGCATACTTACCATAAAAGACAACAATTTAAGTTGACGTACCATTATACAGTTCACATCTGTAGGACGACACCATCATTCGAATCATCATGGCTCGTAAACGTGGCGTATCACACCAACAATCTCAAGACTGCAAGTCACATCACTTTACCATATTCCAACATTAGCATTCAATGAGCTAACATATATTAATACCACTGACATGTAGATAATACAAGATCAATCATCATCATATTTACATAATTACCATGTATTGAATATTTCATACATTCTCTCTCGCTATCAGCTGTTCATAAAGTCTTGAAAAGATTTGATTATGTTCCTCTGTAACATCTAAGCAATAATAGATCTCATGAACTAGAATAAGCACTCCCCTTTTTCACGTTTGCTTGCCTATCTCATCACTTAAATTTTCTGTAGCATATAGATTTTTAGTTCAAGTCCTTTCTTTCACTCCACTGTGTTACATGTATTATGTTAACCAGTCTCAGTAATAGTTTACTTTCATCATAGTGCACATCACATATGCTAAATCATGCAATCTATGCATATCATGTGTATATAAGAATGTATGACAATACACCAACATTTATCGTATAAGTAACTTCATACCTGTGTTGTTGCAAATGTATGCAACTTATACCAACATCACCACATCACCACCATTGTCCATATGAAGTAGCGGTACTCTAGAGTCATTACACATCAACCTTTCCTATATCATCTCCTGGCTATTATCTGGTGCAAAGTAATTACTAGAAAACCTATTAGTAATTCTCACATACATATATCCACATTATACGCACCAACATCCACATATCAGCAATATCGAATCATGATGAATGGTCTAACATCAATATTCCTATGTCATGATTATACTCCCTCTAAAACAAGGCATCAACATCAATACCGAATAATTCGTATCATACCTTTGTAGATGGAATCATCTACAATACACAATAGCATCACAGTACTCACATGCTCTTAAGCATCAACTTCCGCACTTCATCACCCAACTATCATCTGTCACGGGACAAGTACAAAATAAACTCATTAGTATTTCTCAAATACTCATAACATAACCACGTATTGTCCCTTATGCATTTTGATATTCATAATGTTTCCATCATCGAACATTAATTCCCTGCGTCAAAAGTTTCACTCAATCCTATACACAACATGCTACAACACACTATGACATATCTGGATGATTGAAATTCAACATAAGAATCAATTGCATGCCTCAATGACGCAATTCATTTCAATCTTTAACTCATCTCGAAACATATTAATTTGTTAACCATGAATGTTCACAAAGATCATGTCTATACATGACATTCATAGTAATCCCGCGTCATCCCGTGACGTACCCGTTAATCTCATGCCAACATGATCACGTTCAACTACTATTCCTACAATATATCAATCTAGCATGCTTTTCACAGTAATAAATACAATCTCAAGTGATTATCATTTCCTGTTATTCCATCTGTATAATCGATTTTCATAATTAATATAACTCACTGAGATAATGCAATCAGCATTTATCAACATATATAACATATATTCACATGCCAAACCAGACGTAATAGTTTACCTCAACTCCTTGTTCCTCTGGAACATTTCAATATCCTCTTGGGCCTACATTTCATGTACCCAAGGAACAACAATAACACAATGCCCACAGCTATCTGAAATGAACACATCATCAATATATATCGCTAGCACAATAACAGTACACTAATACTAAGGACCCCCATGCCCTTATTCCACAATTAGTGCATTAAGCCATGCATTTGGTGCATTCAATCACGTGTAAAGGGAAGCTACATGTAAACGTGGCACACAATACCAGCTATAAAATTTTCTTGCTTCATCTATTCCATTCCATGCAATATACGATTTCCCAAATTAAGACCATTTAACACATCATGCACCTATGTAATACACTAATCACAATCTCAATTCATCTTTAACTAGTGACGGTACATGCCAAAACATATGATACTCAACACAATAATAAAGGACAGTAATATACCTCCATCCTTTGCAAACAAAGTAGCGGTCTACATGTCTCCGTCGCTCAATAGCAATAGGCAATCAGCACCCGTCGCTCGAAGACGGCATAATCCCGTGCTGTGCACCTAGCGGCATAATCCATCGCTACAAAATTGACGGCATGATCCCTCGTCACACAGTCAGCAGCATGAGCCTTGCTATGCACATCCGGGCACTAATCATCATCAACCGAATAGCGGAATGAGACATCGCTATATATATAATTGGCGGCAAGAAATATCGCCATGAAATCAGCGGAACGTACCATTGCTAAACACATGTCCGGCGGCATGAACCATCGCTAATAACATAGCGGAAAAGACATCGGCATACACGCACCTGGCGGAATAACCATCGTCAATATTATAGCGGCATGAACCATCGCTCGATATACCTGGCGGCATGAATCATCGCCAATGACATAGCGGAAAGAGGCATCGCTATACACGCACCTGGCGGAATAATCATCGCCCCTAACATAGCGGCATGAACCATCGCTCGATATACCTGGCGGCATGAACCATCGTCAATAATATAGCGGAATGGGGCATCGCTACACATGTACCCGGCAGCATGAACCATCGCCAATCAATATAGCGGAATGAGACATCGCTATCAATATACCTGGCGACATGAACCATCGCCAACTGAATCAGCGGAACAGATCAAGGACTCAAGAGGTACTCACATGCATGTAGCACTTTGTTCCTTTCGGACCCAAGAGATGGCTCACATTACACGCAGCACTTTGTTCCCGATCGCGTCGCTCAAATATCGATAATGTGGCTGTTGCGGTCTTGTTATAACAGTGGAATTTTAGGACCCATCGCTTCGACATATATCGGCATCATATGATATCCCTCGCTTCGACAATGACAGCGGCACGTACATCATTTCGACATGACAGCGACAAATATCATATTACCATCGCTTCATATGACAGTGGCAAGTACCTCCCTCGCTCGAATATAACAACCACCGGAATCTTCCACTAGCTCTATATACCTGCATCAAGGTTAACACAACAGTTCACAAATCCTACTACGTCATATCGGCGGCTCAATAATATCCCTCGCTTCGACAATGACAGCGGCATGTACACCGCTTCGACATGACATCGGCAAATATTATGATCCATCGCTGATGATATACCCGTAGTAGGACGCTAATGTAACACATTGCATATTCAATAACAATTGAAATCATACCACAATATTCCACTGTCTGCTATCAACCATCCCTGTCCTTAGACAGCACATCACGTTTCCCATTTCCTGATTTTCCTACAAAATCAGATTCCTTAGCATATAACATATGGAGTGCCAGACATTGACATTAATGCCATCCCATCGTATTCCACACGATTCCTGTAACTACAATGATCAGTAATACCATTTTCCATATCGTAAAAGCACATAAGCAATTAATTGTGTCACACAACACTAATACCATCATGTATAAATATGTGCTACCAATTCCTATCAACAAGTTCCTAGGCCCTTAACAACCCCAACGAGCAACCACTGCTCTGATACCACTAATGTAAGGCCCCAATCCCCTTAACTCGTCATTAGTGCATTTATGACGTCGTATGAGTATAAAAATTTTCCATTCTTTAAAAGAATCATTACATGCTTCTATGTTCTCCATGACATAAATAATAAAAGCAATGAATGATCAATTCTACCAGCAATAAAACTCAAGGTTCACCCATTATCATCACCATTGCACCACTTTTACATTATGGGTTTTTACAAAAATTTGGGCAGAGTCTCCCCACAAATTGAGCTACCCCAAATAAAACACATCACCAAAATAACTCACAGCCAGGGAAAAAAACAATACTTAAAAGAAACAAAACCCTAAATAAGTTCCCAACCAGGGAAAACACCATACTAAGAAGACATCAATAGTGGGTTTCAACACCCTTATACAGTCCATATACATGCTTCCAGTTGCTCACATACGAGCAACAAATAAATGAATACCAATCTAACTGAATAAATAGCGTATCCTATTTACCCACACTCATATACGCTTCTGGAAGCGGCATGATCCAACAAAGCTCGAACCAATATCCCAAAGTAGCTTAGTACCTGTTGTACCCGTTTCAACAGAAACAGCCCCCACACGGGTGAGCATAATCCAACCAATATTCATTCACAAATCAATATACAAAATTGTAAAGCAACAATTAAGGTTATTGAAAATCTATAAAATATACTCCCTGTACAATTCCAAACCGGCATAGCCATCACGACCTGTTCCTGTTCAATCTTATACACTTTCATAAACATCAAGTTCAGTATCATTATTCAAAATATGGTACTCATCAATGCAATAAATTCAATATAATCACAATTCAACATTTTATGCTCAATCACAACGAATCTCATATCCAAGGCAACTATGCCTATCAATTAATCTCATTCTCAACCATTTTTCATATCGATCGTGCCAAATACATCAATATTCAACTCGTATACCCGGATCACGTACATCTACGTATCCACCATTCCACGTATATTAAACTCAATTACCAAACTCAATCACTTAGCCTTAAACATCACATTCAAAATACATGTATACATGAATATATAAATACTGGGTATACATGCTCGTACGTCACCACGCACCTTGTCGCTAGAATTCACAGTTAGGCCAACTTTGTTTTTATCCAAAGACTCTCTACATAATTTCAATATCTCAATATTAATTCAATATCAATGGACATACATACCCAGCCTTACACTCGTATATAAACCCATGTTTATATTGTGATATTAACCAATGTGATAAGCAATTAAATTACGAGGAGATTTCTGAACCAAAACCTAACAATTAACATTAACCTTTCATCAAAAGAGTAGTAATTTCGACCATGACAATAGCGTAATTCGATCTCATTTCAGCATCTAATCAATTCATTTCAGCACATAATTCGCTTGTACAGTCGTGCAATTTAATCACTAGTGGCATACTCTTTGACAGGAAATCAGCATGGTTTCGGATCAATAACAGTAGCATAATCCGATCAACTCTAGCAGCCTACTTAGTTTATTTCAGCACACAACTTTGATCCATAACAACACATAATTCAATCACAAACCAGCTGCATAATTATCGAAACAATAGCCATCAATTTTGATCCAAAATAGTTGGAAATTCAACCAAGTAAAGTAGCAATATTCTCGAACTAAAATGGTAGCAGATTTTCGAACTAACCATAGTATTTTTTTGATTCATCTTAGCAAGATCTTCGAATACATAACAGTAAGGAATTTAAGTCAAACAACCAGATTTTCAAATCATAAAATGGCATGCTTTTCGAGCTAGCAGCACCATGCTTTTCGAGAAAAGCCACATCATAATTTCGGCCAAACAATAGCATAAATTTCGACTCAACATCAGTATAATATTTTGAACTATAACATTGAAATTTTCGAGCCCTAGCAACATAAATACTCAAGCTATAACAGCAGGAGTTCCCCCCTTAAAATCATGTACACAAATCGCTCCAAACAGCAAGAACTTGAGCAGAAAAATCGAACCCAACAAACAAGATATTAGCACCATAAGAGTAGCAGAATTTCGATTTTCATCAGCAAATTTTGGAACCAAATTGCAAGAATTTCGAACCAATTTATAGCAGAAAAATATCGAACAAGTTACAACAGGTTTTAGACCCAAAATGCATCAAGATTCATGTAATACCCCCGAAATGTTATATGATTATGTGCTATGATGATGATTTATGATATGTTTAAGGGTTGTGGTGTATTTCAATTGGGGGATTATAATTATGATATGATGTTATGATTTAGGGGGTATGTTGGGTGTTTTAAAGGATGTATTAATTAAATGAAGTTATAAAATATCGAGTGAGGATATTTTAATACATCATACTAAATACCGGGACACAATTAAACACAACATGACCACCCTACCCACACCACCCCCCACCCATTCGGTCACCTCACCCCTCCCCCACTTGTTCAACCCATACCCCCACTTGCCCAACTCATGCTATCACTCATTTGCTTGCAATCAACTCTCCTCCACCTCCTTCTCCCTCTCTTTCTCCCCCAAAATCGATGGAGTGAGCTGCAGAAAGGAGAAGGAAAGGCTTGTGATTTTGTGTGCAAAAGCTTACGAAGAAGAGGGGTAAAGTTTTTATACTCTGTTTTTCAGAGTTTTGTTTGGGTTTGGTTTTGGTGGTGATGATTCCATGCATGCTAGTATAGGTTTGGGTGAAACCTTGGTATGAGTGCTTACGTGGAAGTATTATGTAACTACTAGCATGTTTGCTCGAGCATATTACATGTTTTATGTGGTAGGTTTCTAGTTATGAAGGTATATGCTCGAAAATCTGGGTAAAGAGATGCATGCTCTGTTTTCTATAAAAGTTGGATGAGGTTGAAGATTTTGATGATGTTATGATGCATGTTAGCTTAGGTTTTGTTAAACCTTTGATTTAAGTACCTACATGGAAGTTTTATGAAGTTCCTAGCATGTTTGTTTGAGCAAATATGATGTGTTATGAAGTAGATTTGATGATATGAAATGAGGTCCTCGAAAATCTGGAAAAATCCCGATTTTCAGAGTACTCGATCGATCGAGATTCTTGTACCGATCGATCGAGCGAGGCAGAAGCTTTTAAGCATGGTTTGAAATTCAGGCGTCGATCGATCGAACGATTTTCCGATCGATCGGTGAAGCTCCTCGATCGATCGGTAAAATATTTCGATCGATCGGTCGAGGCAGAAGTTGGGCACTATTTTTTTATGCTTTCTCGATCGACCGAGACATGGGTTCCGATCGATCGAGACAGGCAGAATCTTGGCAAAAGTTTTTAATTGTTTTATTTTGGCAATGATTCATGATATGGTATCTAATATGGTATGTTGTGGTTATGAGGAACCATCTCAGGTACCAGCACAGTCAAGGAGATAAAGTCTGTTGACTCCTCCTCCTTTTGAAAAGGTACGTAAGAGGCGTACGGGCATCGGACGGTAAAACATATCTCTACATTACGACTATGCTTTTATCGCATGAGTATTTATGATGAAATGATGATGCTATAAGATGTTTGTATATTTATACGATGTTATTATGTGGTAAGATGCCGCGGGGTAAGATGCCCATATGGTAAGAGGCCATACGATGTTATTATGGGGTAAGATGCCACGGGGTAAGATGCCCATATGGTAAGAGGCCATACAATGTTATTATGTGGTAAGATGCCACGGGGTGAGATGCCCATATGGTAAGAGGCCATACGATGTTAATATGTGGTAAGATGCCACGGGGTAAGATGCCCATATGGTAAGAGGCCATACGATGTTATTATGTGGTAAGATGCCACAGGGTAAGATGCCCATATGCATGAATATCAATCAGGGACAACAAAAGAAGTTAATGAAATAACAAGCATATTTACTTAACCAAGATTTCATGCATTCACTGTGATGTTTTTATGATGTTAAGTAAGATTGTATATGCTCATGATGCGTTGTCCCTGTAGGTACACTTTTGGACTAAAGGACTAAGGGTCGGGTTGATGCAGTGAGCTACGAGGAACACATGAATGTATAGGATTCAAGTCATGACTAGTATCTAGTCTAGGAGTAGTGTAAATCTAAATGTTGACATTATTTTGGTAATGTAATGAATTATTTTTGAAGTTTTGTATTTTGGTCTGTAATCCTGTTAGCTCATGTAACAACTGGAACCTTAAGATGTTGTTTAATGCATGATTAGTCCTTCTTATGTCACTATAACACTGTTTGGGTAGCAAGGCCCTACATTAGTGGTATCAGAGCAGTGGTTAGATAACCCGGGAATGAGTGAAGGGTAGCCTTAGCAATAAGTTGGCTAGGTACTTACTTTTAAACATGTTTTATATGTATGTTGCATATGAAGTAGAAGTGTTATACTAACATGTTTAATTATCTAACGATGTACTTTATGAACTGCTTTTGGTATTGTTGTTAACCCTTGTGTTGCAGCATGACAGCAAATGTAGAAGTGGGTGACGCTGTTAGTGTAAATGCAAGTGCTGGGCGTACGAATCCACTACCCCCCACCAGCCTTGGGGGAAGAGCCCTCTGAACAGGAATTATTACCCGGGGAGTTGAGCTTGTCTCAGTTTTTGACGTACCGACCTCCGATGTTCGAAGGAACGGAAACCGAGGAAGTGGCCGAGGAGTGGCTAGAGAGGATAGAGCAGATATTTGTGGCAGCGCCTTGTGCAAAGACGGCATGGATCAGATTAGCAGAATTTCAGCTGGCTAAGAAGGCACTGATGTGGTGGAAGACCACAGTGATTGAGCAAGAGGCTCAGGGTCAGGAGATCAATTGGAAACTGTTCAGGACTCGGTTTCTGACCCGCTAATTCTCAGCTGCTGCGAGACAGGCTAAAGAGGATGAGTTTACCAACTTAAGGTAAGGTACCATGCCTGTATCAGACTATGCTCTACATTACTGTTCTTTACTTCGTTATGTGCCCCACATTGCTGCGAACACCCAGGCTAAGATGAGGAATTTTATGAAAGGCTTGAGGCCTAAGTTGTATGACAGGGTCGTCACTTATGGCCCTGCCTGTTTTGACGATGCGCTTTCACGGGCTGAGCTAGCTGAATTGGGAGTTGGTGCATATTCTGATGCCGTGCCACCTCCAGTGCCCACTCAGAAATCTATTTCTGACAATTTGAAGCCCAGGGGTGATCAGTTTAAGCCTAGGGGGAACACTTCAGCGTCGAGATTCAGTGGCAAGAGGCCCGAGAATCGTTGGAAGGGGAATCGTAGGAATGACGCCCCTACGGGAAGAGGATAGCCTCAGGGAGACAGATCTGGAAGGGTTCAGTGCACTCTTTGTGGGCAACCCCATTTAGCAAAAGACTGCGTAGGATGCTATGTTTGTGGCGACAGAGGCCACTTTGCCCGGCAGTGTCCCAACAGGGGAAGACAACAGAATTCTGTGGGGAGGCCTGCGGACAGAGCAGCACAGCACAGACCACGTTTTGCACTGAGGCAGTATGGAGGTCAGCCCACGGGGCCACCTCAGGGACAGGTTTACGCTTTGACGAGGGAGCAGGCTACAACGGCTCCGGAGGAAGTTATAGCGGGCACGTGCCTTTTTTTACGCACCTTGCTTTTATATTGATAGATACAGGTGCATCACACTCTTTTGTGTCGATGAGTTTCGTTGAAAGGAACCACATATGCACTTCTCCATCGCCCATGCCTCTTATAGTCTCGACACCCGCTGGAAGAAGTATGATTACTGATCGGATTGTCTATGATGGCCTCATTTATTTTGAGGATAATGAGCTAAGGTCAGATTTAATTGTTCCGGGGATGTCAGACTTTGACTGTATTGTAGGCATTGATATTCTGAACAAGTATCAGGCAGTCGTGAACTGCAGGCAGAGGACTGTCCGATTCAGGTCTGATTTGGGAGTCCAGTGGACATTCTATGGGGATGATTCTCGTCCAAAGATTCCGTTGATATCTGCGGTCAAAATGGCACAGTTATTGGAACGAGGCCATACCGGATATCTTATCTACGATGTTGATATCACGGAAAAGAGGAAGGAGTTAAAGGTTGAGGATGTGCCCGTAGTGGCAGAGTTTTTTTATGTTTTTCCAGAGGAAATTCCAGGATTCCCACCGACGAGAGAGGTCGAGTTTGGGATTGAGTTACTACCGGGGACGTCTGCCATTTCTCGTGCCCCGTATAGGATGGCACCAGCGGAGCTAAGAGAGTTAAAGATTCAGTTACAAGAACTCCCTTGACAAGGGCTACATACGCCCTAGCGTATCGCCCTGGGGTGCGCCTGTCTTATTTGTTAAGAAGAAAGATGGATCGATGCGTCTATGCATTGACTACAGGCAACTGAATAAGGCCACAGTGAAGAACAAGTATCCACTTCCGAGGATCGATGACTTGTTTGATCAGTTGCAGGGCACGAGGCTCTACAGTAAGATCGATTTGAGATCGGGGTATCATCAGATACGAGTACGAGAAGATGATGTTCAGAAGACAGCTTTCAGGACTAGATATGGGCACTATGAATTCCTAGTCATGCCTTTTGGGGTGACAAACGCCCCAGCTGTTTTCATGAGTTTGATGAACAGGGTGTTCCAGCCATTTTTGGATCAGTTCGTCATAGTCTTCATTGACGATATACTCATTTACTCCCGGACTGAAGAAGAACATGCGGAGCACTTGAAGACAGTACTCCAGATCCTCAGGGATCATCAGCTATATGCAAAGCTTAGCAAGTGCGAGTTCTGGTTGAGCAGCATGGTATTCTTAGGCCATGTTATATCTAGCAGTGAGATATCTGTGGATCCCAGGAAGATTGAGGCCGTGATGGCGTGGGCTGCACCCACTTCTGTACCGGAGATACGGAGTTTCCTCGGTTTGGCAGGTTATTACCGACGTTTCGTCGAGGGCTTTTCAAAGATCGCCAAACCCCTGACACAGCTGACTCAGAAAGGAGTCCCCTTCTTCTGGTCTAAGACATGTGAGGAAAGTTTCCAAGAACTGAAGCGCCGCTTGACTACAGCGCCGGTGTTGGTAATTCCGTCTGAGAATAAGAGATTCGCCTTGTATACGGATGCATCACTACAGGGTTTGGGCTGTGTGTTGATGCAAGTTAAGCACGTGGTGGCTTATGCTTCGAGGCAGTTGAAGCCTCATGAGACCAGATACCCAGTTCATGACTTGGAGCTGGCGGCTATTATCTTCGCCTTGAAGATTTGGCGGCATTATCTTTATGGTACTTCATTTACCATCTTTACGGACCATAAGAGCCTGAAGTTCTTATTCACTCAGGCAGAGTTGAATATGCGGCAAAGAAGGTGGATGGATTTACTAAAGGACTATGACTGTGAGATTGAGTACCATCCTGGTAAAGCAAACTCGATAGCAGACGCCTTAAGTCGGAAGGTGAAGAGTACTGCTGAGGATGCTATGTGCTTGTCGGCTTTGATGACTTCTTACTGCCATCTGGGCTATGAATTCGATGTAGACACGTCGCATGTGCGAGTGTCGACCTTATTGGCAGAGCCAGATATATTTGAGGCGATCAGGAAGGCCCTGAGGTCGGATGATGAGGTTCAGAGGTGGACATCATTGGCACTTAAAGGTCAGTCATCCAAGTTCAAAGTGGCTGAGGATGATTCCTTGAGACTGGGCAACTGATGGGTACTCCCAGATACACCAGAGTTGCGTAGAGGAATATTAGAGCGGGCTCACAGTAGTCGGTTCAGTATCCACCGAGGAGGAAGGAAGATGTACAAAGACCTATGCGGTCAATTCTGGTGGAGTTCTCCTATAATAACAGTTATCAGGCGAGCATTCAAATGGCTCCTTTTGAAGCTCTGTATGGACGACGATGTAGGTCACCGCTGTATTGGGAGGACTTGACTAGCAAAGCGGTCGGAGGACCGGATATGATCAAGGATATGGAAGGTAAGATAAAGTTGATACGCCAGAAGATGAAAACGGCCCAGGATAGGCAAGTAGCCTATGCCAATAAGCGGCGACGACCACTGGAATTCCAGTTAGGAGACATGGTCTTCTTAAAGATCTCGCCCTTCAGGGGTGTGATTCGGTTTGGTATACGGGGAAGTTATCTCCGAGGTATGTTGGGCCATATGAAGTTTTGCAGCGTATCGGTACTTTGGCCTACCGTTTGGCACTACCGCCATCCCTGTCTGGCATACACGATGTTTCCACGTTTCTATGTTACGGAAGTATGAGCCAGACCCGTATCATGTCTTACAACCTACTGAAGTACAGTTAGACTCAGATGTGTCCTACGTAGAACGACCTATCAGGATTCTGGATCGAGAGGATCGCAGACTACGGAGCAAAGTTATACCGATGGTCAAAGTTCAGTGGGATCGTCGGGGTGTCGAGGAGGCTACGTGGGAGACGGAACGGCATATGGTGCAGCACTATCCGGAACTATTCTCTGGTATGTTTTTATTTTTAGTTTCGATATGGTGATGCATGTAGATTTCGAGGACGAAATCTTATAAGTAGGGGAGTAATGTAATACCCCCGAAATGTTATATGATTATGTGCTATGATGATGATTTATGATATGTTTAAGGGTTGTGGTGTATTTCAATTGGGGGATTATAATTATGATATGATGTTATGATTTAGGGGGTATGTTGGGTGTTTTAAAGGATGTATTAATTAAATGAAGTTATAAAATATCGAGTGAGGATATTTTAATACATCATACTAAATACCGGGACACAATTAAACACCACATGACCACCCTACCCACACCACCCCCCACCCATTCGGTCACCTCACCCCTCCCCCACTTGTTCAACCCATACCCCCACTTGCCCAACTCATGCTATCACTCATTTGCTTGCAATCAACTCTCCTCCACCTCCTTCTCCCTCTCTTTCTCCCCCTAAATCGATGGAGTGAGCTGCAGAAAGGAGAAGGAAAGGCTTGTGATTTTGTGTGCAAAAGCTTACGAAGAAGAGGGGTAAAGTTTTTATACTCTGTTTTTCAGAGTTTTGTTTGGGTTTGGTTTTGGTGGTGATGATTCCATGCATGCTAGTATAGGTTTGGGTGAAACCTTGGTATGAGTGCTTACATGGAAGTATTATGTAACTACTAGCATGTTTGCTCGAGCATATTACATGTTTTATGTGGTAGATTTCTAGTTATGAAGGTATATGCTCGAAAATCTGGGTAAAGAGATGCATGCTCTGTTTTCTGTAAAAGTTGGATGAGGTTGAAGATTTTGATGATGTTATGATGCATGTTAGCTTAGGTTTTGTTAAACCTTTGATTTAAGTACCTACATGGAAGTTTTATGAAGTTCCTAGCATGTTTGTTTGAGCAAGTATGATGTGTTATGAAGTAGATTTGATGATATGAAATGAGGTCCTCGAAAATCTGGAAAAATCTCGATTTTCAGAGTACTCGATCGATCGAGATTCTTGTACCGATCGATCGAGCGAGGCAGAAGCTTTTAAGCATGGTTTGAAATTCAGGCGTCGATCGATCGAACGATTTTCCGATCGATCGGTGAAGCTCCTCGATCGATCGGTAAAATATTTCGATCGATCGGTCGAGGCAGAAGTTGGGCACTATTTTTTTATGCTTTCTCGATCGATCGAGACATGGGTTCCGATCGATCGAGACAGGCAGAATCTTGGCAAAAGTTTTTAATTGTTTTATTTTGGCAATGATTCATGATATGGTATCTAATATGGTATGTTGTGGTTATGTAGAACCATCTCAGGTACCAGCACAGTCAAGGAGATAAAGTCTGTTGACTCCTCCTCCTTTTGAAAAGGTACGTAAGAGGCGTACGGGCATCGGACGGTAAAACATATCTCTACATTACGACTATGCTTTTATCGCATGAGTATTTATGATGAAATGATGATGCTATAAGATGTTTGTATATTTATACGATGTTATTATGTGGTAAGATGCCACGGGGTAAGATGCCCATATGGTAAGAGACCATACGATGTTATTATGTGGTAAGAGCCACGGGGTAAGATGTCCATATGGTAAGAGGTCATACGATGTTATTATGTGGTAAGATGCCACGGGGTAAGATGCCCATATGGTAAGAGGCCATACGATGTTATTATGTGGTAAGATGCCACAGGGTAAGATGCCCATATGCATGAATATCAATCAGGGACAACAAAAAGAAGTTAATGAAATAACCAGCATATTTACTTAACCAAGATTTCATGCATTCACTGTGATGTTTTTATGATGTTAAGTAAGATTGTATATGCTCATGATGTGTTGTCCCTGTAGGTACACTTTTGGACTAAAGGACTAAGGGTCGGTTGAGGCAGTGAGCTACGAGGAACACAGGAATGTATAGGATTCAAGTCATGACTAGTATCTACTCTAGGAGTAGTGTAAATCTAAATGTTGACATTCTTTTGGGAATGTAATGAATTATTTTTGAAGTTTTTGTATTTTGGCCTGTAATCATGTTAGCTCATGTAACAACCGGAACCTTAAGATGTTGTTTAATGCATGATTAGTCCTTCTTATGTGACTATAACACTGTTAGGGTAGCAAGGCCCTACAATTCACGAACACATTCCATAAAATTTTCAACCAAAGCAACCAGATTTCGTGACAAGAACAACAGCTAATTTCGAACCCTAAACCTCATCAGATTTTTGAATCATGTAGAAAAACATTCAAGGGAAAGAAGGGTTTAGGTGTAATAAGACATTACCCTCCACAAACCTGAGTAAATATCATGTTTCACACCGAGTGATGGTCGATTCTTGCTGCTGGCAGAGGTAATGACGTGAAGGTGAGGGAGAGATTTGGGTGAAATCGTTTCTTAAGAGATGGGGAGAGGGAGAAATCGTGATTTTAAGGTTGGGGAAATGAAGGAGTGAGAGTTGTATTATTATTCAACACTTTAAATCACCACCATTCAATTTTAATCTCATCTCCATTAAAAATTATTTAATCTAGTTCTCACTAATTTATTATTACAAGAATTCCTTTAAATTTAATTTACACTACAAGCTCGACCCAAAATTATTTATTCCATTCTGAACCAAAATCGGATACCAAGAATTAATTCCGACACATCATATAAATATCATAATTAAATTCATTTGACAATTAATAATTATTCGGATATCACAGCACAACACAGTCTTAATTCGTTTTCTACCTTAAGGCGTATAGTATAACCACATATAAAAAGATTTTAAAGAAATCTGAGAGATAGATAGACAAAAGCCTTCGTTTTATTCTGGAAATACTTATAATATTTATTACATTAATATTTCTCCTCCTGGGACTTGTTAGCTTCTCATATGGTGAGGCTTGACTTGAAACACATTTACAAACTAAATTGGAAACTGAAATATTACAAAGAAAGAAAATTACCAAGCTATGAAAGATGAACAGATTACAGCTTGGAGATTATAGTAATTAGTTTTGAGAAAACTATGAAGATTTTTCAATGTCCTTAGCTTCATCAATGCCTAGCCTTATATAGTCATGAATCCGGACTTCAATATCGAATTCCAAAGTTTTGTTGATTATTAAGTGTGCCCGTGAGTGCGCCTTTATCTCATGTCTGACATCTTTTGTCTGTTCGTCCCAACTTTTCTCGTGAGTGCTGACGCTTTTGTCATGGTGAGCCATAACTTTTCTCGTGAGTGGTCAATTATTTTGTCTGAGTGTTTTTAATAGTCCACGCCTTTATCCTTTGTCAGGAAATCTTTACATTATTGGTTTTTGTGGTGGCCCTGAGCCTTTGGAAAATGTGCCCTCTTGTCAGCAGGTCTTTTGTATTTTCCTGTCTCTGATCTGTCGGGTTTGTATCGAAATCCTTTCCCGAATTCTGGTTCTTACTACTCCTGATATGCTTGGCAAATCAGATCTTTCCATCGGATAATATGTGTCATGTTGCAGAATTTTCGATAAGTTTCTTTGCTTGTAGGAATCTTGTTATCCCAAAGAATTCTTCTTTTTGCTTCGAAGAGCTCTTCGGCAAATCATGTTGTTGTTCCTGTTATGAAACTCAACATGAAGGTTTCATTGGCTGAATTTTGAAAGAACTTGAATGAGTATTTGACTTTGTCCATTTCGGTTAGACAAACCCAAAGTCCCCATGCTCGTCTAGTTGAAGCTCCGCCTTCAGTGATGGCCCCAGCTAATACTGGTGATTCCTCTGGTAGCACCGTTTTAATATTTTTTAAGGTGTTCCCATCTGGTCGCCTGAGCTTGATAAAGTGAAAAGCTTCATTAAAGCATTTCTTCGCTGGGTCTGGAGCGGCACTAAAAAATACAACTCCAAGATATCTCCTCGAGCCAAATGTGGATTATTGGCCCATGTCTCGTGAACCGCTTCTCTGATTCCCTTTGATAATTTGGAGATTTCAGAGAATGCTGGTGCAACAATATAAACCGAAGCCAGAGCTCCGAAATTATACTATTCATGTACATCGTTTGGATGGCTGCCTGGTTTCATCCAAATCCTTGGGTATTTTCCGGAGATATCAACAATTATTTTTTCAGGGTATCAGTTTCTCCCACGTGCGCTGGTAATCCTGCATAGGAGAAGAAACTAAATCCTCGTTAATTTGAACCATAGAAGTGCCTGTCTGTGGTCTAAGATTCAACTCTCCCTCTTTTACCCTAGATGTGCTGGGTTGACTTGAATGTTCAGATTGTGATGACACATGACCCTCAAAATTTGCTACATCTTTTACATACTCAAGGAATTCATCATCTGCAGCACATGTGACAGGGGTATGTGAATCCCTTGCCTCCGGGTTAGATGAACTATATTCTCTAAACACTACTTTTTGCACCATTGGAGATGCAGCCTGGAGGATAGGCCCCTTCATGATTTTGAACAAGCGTTCTTGGCATTGAAGGCAAAATCGTATATGACAGGAAACTAGGTCTCAATATGCTTGTTGTAGTTGTCCTGCGACTTCAACATTGAGATAAAGAGTCTCAAAATCTCGTTCAAGGATCTACAGGTTTTTCCTTAGATGCTGATAAGTGCAAATTTGCACTTATATCTTGTTCTCTTTTATTTATTTTTATATTAGTATTCAAGCAGAATTACGTGTTTTGTTCTTGGTTTTGTTATTTTGTAGGCATCCAAGGAATTAAGCGTTTTATTCCTAAAAGTTGATGAGAAGGCATGAATGTGACAATAATTCAAATTGGGTCTCAAGAGTTTGAAAATCGTGCACCGAGATAGAATACATGCCGCGCCCCAGCGCCACTAAAAGAAAGGAAGATGTGAAAGAAGAATTTTCCCGGATGTGAAGGAGATCACGTGAGAATAGGAAAGAATATAGGGGATGATTCTTATGAGCATATTTAAGGAGAATGGACCAATAAGAGGGGAGTAGACGTGCGAGAAGAAAGGAGGCCGAGAGATGATATGGAAATATCTTGAACAAATTGGGACTCTTTGACCAATCATAATAGAGCACATCAGATTTTATACAGGAAATCTTCTAATCAACAAGGAGGATTTTATATATTTACGTAAAGAGATTTACGTGAGGAGCAGTACACGGAACAAGGGAAAGGTGAACAAATTCACGTGAGACAAGGACTTCACGTAATTTTCAGGGACGAAGAAGGACGAGCAGTAGAACGTGAAGGAGGAGGAGACAATTCGAGGCGGCGCGCTTACAACGAAGATTATAGATTTTGACGACGGAGAAGACGACGGCGACCACCGGAGACGGAGGGCCATCTTCATATTCGTTTGATTATCTTTTCTCTTATGTTTATGATGATTAAGATCATGTCTACGTGTTTATTTAATTTCATGAACTAATTTATTATTCTAGAGTTAGACAAATCTTGACTTGAAACTATGACATTGATTATTGAATGAATATATTTTGGTTTTTTCGTTTGATTTATTTGTGATTCCTAATTTGAATGTGTTTCAATTAACTGATCACTAGTTGAATCATCATATTTATTTAGAATCTATCACTCGAGAGAGGGAGTTTTGAATAGGACCGTAGGAATTTACATCGTTGGAAGTTTATATAGTCGAGAGACGTATATCTCTAACGAAGTCATAAAACGAATCTAGCGCTATTGAAATTGTTTAAATTATCTTAGGTGGACACATCAAGATGATTGTTAAATGATTATTTCTATTTAACACTCGAGAGAGGTAATAGAATAACATAGGATTCGTGGTTAATAAATTAGAAGAACACGACATAGTGGATAGTTGAGTGAAGTCGAACCTCTAGAATCTGTTCTCATTGATTTTCTTCACTTAAATTTTCATCTTGTTAAATTATTATTTTATTTTAGTAAATTAGTTTAATAATTATGCTATTGATTGTCTAGATAAAGTTGAGACTCTAATTACAGTACTTGATATAACTTAATTTTCAATCTCTGTGGGTTCGACATCCGTACTTTCAAATTCCTATACTAAAAATTGACACCGTACATTTGCGGTACGTTACATGCAACAGATGCCTAACTCGTTTGAAGGTATCGCTAGCAATGTATCCTTCCATCTCGTGTTGAGAAATCTTCAAGAACAATTTTATCAGATTTCACAATGACAATATCATAATCATAATGTTGGCATTTAGTTTGACATCTTAAAAGTCTAGCCTTTTCTGATTTTGATTCAATTTTATTTTTCAGAAACGACTTAACACTAGTATTAACTATTTTCAAGATAAATTTCTTTGCGAGTAAAGACAGTGGCCATTTTTTAAAAGCCTTTCGAACTGCAAAGAACTTCTTCTCTTTGATGTGCCATCTGATAACTTCCCTGCTATCAAAGAGATCGCTGCAATATCTTCATGGCACTTCTCTATTTGGTGTGGCCTTCATAAGTACTTCATAAGCCTCCTTTTTCTCATTTTACTATGTAAACCTCTTGAATGTCTGTAAGAAATTGTTTCCTAGCAGTAGATCAGTTCTTGTATCACGGAAATAAATAGGTTGAGTCTTGACTCTGTACCAGGGGGCACCGCCTGCTCCTTCGATTATTATTTCCGCTGTCTGGACTCCTTCTTTAAGAATAAGAATCCGCTTGGAAAAATCTCTTCCCGCAATGGCTGGTAATTTCTCACCAACTTCTTTAGGGAAGATGTCTCATTTGACAGTGCATATTACAACTCCTGAATCAATATAAGGTGCAAAATATTCTGCTTGATATTTCTCGTATAACATCCCGACTGAGATATATATTGAGAATGGACTAGTGGTCATCGGATTCTGTATCTTTTCCCGTCCACCATGAATTACATTCCATCCTACAATATTTCCCAAGGTTTGTGTTCCTCAAGGAATTTAAAACCAAGAAAAAGCTATTCTAGGATTCTTCCTGCTGTCACCAATTTTGAGGTTTCCTTGATATATGCCAAATGTAGGTTGTTGTAAATAATATAGGATATCACAAGGAAAGATCTTATCTTTTTCCGTAATGTTGAAGATTATTTCAACTTCTCGACATCCTTCTGGACACTTCAGAACTCCCTTTGTTTTGAAAATTATGGGGTTTTCTGAAACCTGCTTGAGACTGCCTTTTGTTTCCCCGGAATAGTTGCTGATTAACCTATCATGTTGGAAAGACATTCTTATTGGCTCGATCATAAGGCTCCTGCTTCTGTTCAAAACAGGCTGGTCCTGTATTCTTATGTCGATCTCTCCAATTGTTGGAGTATCAATAATATCCGGCAACACCACTTTAGCGAAATCTTCTAAGATTCTGGGGACTTCAATGAATTCCTTTCTCAAGAATACCTCTGAATGATGAGTATTCGAGAGTGCGTATGATACCTTGTAGGTGATCGAGTGAGGCATATTCCCTCCTTTCATCAAATCACTTCTTTTAAAATCTTTATGAAGAGTAAGAACCTTGTTCTTAATCTCCTGAATTTCTCTGTAGATGATTAGCTGCATCTCAAATTTGGTTTCCCGTGAATTCCATCGGGACGCAAATTCACTTGTTGTCACCTTATGGATAATCTGATGCTTCCTGCTTTGAAGACCAATCATATCCATGTCTTTTTCCATTGCTCCAACTGTAAATCCATCATACATCTGAAGCTTTGACTCTTCTTTCATGATCCTCATAAGAGTTTTATGAGAAACAAGTTTATGTGAGAAAAACCTCTTCGACTCTTCTCTGATCATGTGTTGAAGGAACTCTCATTCACTCTGATTCTGAGCTGGATTCACCTCCATTATCAGAATATATCTCTTCTTCGTAGATGCTTTCATCTGAGGGGATATCCTCAAGTTGATGCACCTGCACCAAATCCTGAAAGTAAACAACATCCTCGAACTCTTTGGTATGCTCAAACTGTCTTACTCCTCAGTTTTTGTTCTCTGGACAATCTGTAGAGATATGTCATCTTGCTCCGCATGTCCAACAATTACAATCTTTAAAACTTTCATTCGCATGAGTATGAGTGTGTCTAAAAGTTCTATTCGTTGGTGATTTGCTAGAACTTGCTTGATTAGAACCGATTGACGAGGTTCTACTCCTTGTTGGTCCTGATCTTTACCCTAATATGCAACTTCAAGCTTTCTGCTTTGACCATAATTTTCTGGGTCTCCATGAAGACCCACTTCTTCTCGAACTACTTCCTCAGACATAAGGATGACTTCTGTGCTTTTTTTATCTTTTGCCTTTCGAAGTAGTTTCCAATGATAATAGGGATATCATTCCTCGTACAGTAAAGAGAAGTTGTCTTGTTGATTCTTCTTAGCTTTTTGTAATTCTTTTGTAGTTTCGCTTGATAGCACCACTCCACAAGCTTCATTTTTAGAAATGACATTCTCCTGGCCACTCTATCCATTTCTTGCGGTGTATACTCATGGATAAGCTTTTCTCTCCATGGGCTCGGTATTTTAGCAAAGAACAGCTCGGCTGCATCCTTTTCTGTCATTTTTGCCTTCCATCTATACTCTGTGAAGAGTTGATGTACTCGTCTACATAACAGATTTCAGGTAGTTGTAGGAAATATAGAGCTTGTCTATATTTTTTGGCCTTCTCGTGCTCCATTCCTTCTAAGTAACCAACTCCAATGAAATAGATTTTAAAGAATTTAGCCACTTATCCAAAATTGCTTACAGGGATTCTCCGGCTATAACTTCTTCCTTGGTTCCTGGGTCTGAGAGTTCACAGGAAATTTTGGTTGATCCTTCCAGACTCATATTAAGGAGTAATATGAATCATTATTTGCATAGATCAAGCGTTCCTGCTGCTATTCTCATTGATGAAGCTCATTCATCAATAATAACTTCTCGATTTTTAAAATGCAAGATATCTATGTTGAGCAACGTTTGTGACTAAAAGATTATGAGAAGTGCATAAATGTGACAAGGATCCAAAATAAGACTTAAAATATGAAAAAGTTGACTACCATGCAGTATAACCAGTGTTAAGGCGCTGAAAAGATGGCGCTCTAGCGTTCAAAAATGGAAAATCGCCACCATGGGCAGCCTAGTGCTGCCAACTTGCGCCCCAGCGCTCCCAAATTTGTTTCGGAAATTGTGATCTGCACATTCACGAGTTGTTGTGCAAGATAAAGGAAATTTTATATATTTACCGGGGATCGCATTTTGGGTTTATGATTTACCTAACTTGAAGCAGCGGATGGAATTATTTCATGAGCCCGATACATTATATTACATAGGGCCAAGGGATTGGTTGAGAAGGGTTGTTTAATGGGTCGAGAGTTGGGGAGAGGGCTTATTATTTTTTTGGGTTAGATCAGCTAGCAAGGAGGGTAAAACCTTATTATTATGGGAAAATTTCGGGCCGATATAATTAGGTAAAAGGTTTTTCGGCCCAGTCATTCAATAAAAAGTTCTTTCAACTAGGTCCATTTTTGAATACAATGACAAACTAACCCCACTTATGAAAATACTCTACAGCGCATAAATAATTTTTACATGCACCGCGAGAATAATTTTACATGCACCGAATGACTCATTTCACATGCACCGAGTTAGTAATTTTACATGCACCGCATGACTCATTTTCACATGCACCGAGTGAGTAATTTTACATGCACCGCATGAGTCAATTTTTACATGCACATCTCAATTTTACATGAACCATTAGAGTAATTTTACATGCACCGCATGAATAATTTTTACATGCACCACTCAATTTTACACGAATTGTACTAGTAATTTTACATGCACCGTCGATTTTAACATGCACCGCATTAGTCGATTTTAATAGGCACCATTCAATTTTACATGCACCACATGAGTAATTTTACATGCACCTCATTAGTAATTTTACATGCATCTCATTACTCAATTTTACATGCATCGCATGAGTAATATGCACCGATAGATTATGCAAATTAAACTATCTCATATGTTTCTATCGGTGCATGTAAATCACATGCACCGATAGACACAGATGATACAAGTCCACCGCAGGAAAAAAAAACTACCTCAACGCATGATTTGAGTCTATCGGTGCATGTGATTTAGATGCATCGATAGACTCTACCAGTGTTATCTCTATCGGTGCATGTAAATCACATGCACCGATAGATTATGCATATTACACTATCTCATATGTTTTTATCGGTGCATGTAAATCACATGCACCGATAGACACAGATAGTAACAAGTCCACCATAGGAAAAAAACTACCAAAATGCATGCATATGAGACTATCGGTGCATGTAATTTACATGCACCGATAGACTCGATCGGTGCATGAAATTACATGCATCGACAGATTCAATCGGTGCATGTAAATATTAAACAATCAAAATCAAATAAAGCAATTGTACCACCAAATCGTTCTTGTATCAAATGACCGATTCAACAATATAAGCAACGAGAAGGCAAACCGAATGCACGAATTGGAAAGAAATTCAAAACAACGAGAATGAGGATAAATGAATAATTTCCTCAATTTTTTAGATTCACGTTTTCTGCCCAAAATTGAGCGTTCAACTTAAGAAAATTAATCCAAAATTCAACGAAAAAGAATTCAATGATTTTAGAAAATCACGATCGAAGAACGCGAGGCTAGAACAACTGAAATTCGATCAGAAGTTAGTCGCTACAACAGAATTCAAGCAAACACCCAGAGAATTAGAAACAATTCACTGAGAGGGAACAAAAAATCAACAACAATCACAACACAAATTGTAAATACGATCACACAACACAACCTAATAAAGTGATTCCAAATGAAACTATCTCAATTTGTTCGAAGAATCTTTGCAGAATTGCGGAAAACAAAAATCAGAAGCTTCAGAGGGCAACGCGATGGTGGAAGGTAGGCAAAGGCTTGTGGATGAAGGTGTAGAGCAAGGGTATTTTAATCATAATTAATGGACTAATTATACTAGGGTTTGATAAAATGGACTTATTTGAATAAATTTTCTAAAAGATGTATTTAGTTGAAAGAAGATTTTTTGGGGTGATTTAGTTGAAAGATGTTTTAAAAAGTGGTACCTTATTGTAATTTCCTCTATTATGGGAAAATTTCGGGCCGGTATCATTAGGTAAAAGGTTTTCGGCCCAGTCATCCAATAAAAAGTTCTTTCAACTAAGTCCATTTTTGAATACAATGACCAAACTAACCCCACTTATGAAAATACTCTACAGCACATAAATAATTTTTACATGCACCGCGAGAATAATTTTACATGCACCGAATGACTCATTTCACATGCACCGAGTTAGTAATTTTACATGCACTGCATGACTCATTTTCACATGCACCGAGTGAGTAATTCTACATGCACCGCATGAGTCAATTTTTACATGTTACATGCACCATTAGAGTAATTTTACATGCACCGCATGAATAATTTTTACATGCACAGCTCAATTTTACATGAACTGTACTAGTAATTTTACATGCACAGTCGATTTTAACATGCACCGCATTAGTCGATTTTAACATGCACCGCATTAGTCGATTTTACATGCACCACATGAGTAATTTTACATGCACCTCATTAGTAATTTTACATGCATCTCATTACTCAATTTTACATGCATCGCATGAGTAATATGCATCGATAGATTATGCATATTAAACTATCTCATATGTTTCTATCGGTGCATGTAAATCACATGCACCGATAGACACAGATGATACAAGTCCACCGCAGGAAAAAAAACTACCTCAACGCATGATTTGAGTCTATCGGTGCATGTGATTTAGATGCATCGATAGACTCTACCACAGTTATCTCTATCGGTGCATGTAAATCACATCACCGATAGATTATGCATATTACACTATCTCATATGTTTCTATCGGTGCATGTAAATCACATTCAGCGATAGACACATATAGTAACAAGTCCACCGCAGGAAAAAAACTACCAAATGCATGCATATGAGACTATCGATGCATGTAATTTACATGCACCGATAGACTCGATCGGTGCATGAAATTACATGCATCGACAGATTCAATCGGTGCATGTAAAAATTAAATAATCAAAATCAAATAAAGCAATTGTACCACCAAATCGTTCTTGTATCAAATATGACCGATTCAACAATATAAGCAACGGGAAGGCAAACCGAATGCACGAATTGGAAAGAAATTCAAAACAACGAGAATGAGGATAAATGAATAATTTCCTCAATTTTTTAGATTCACGTTTTCTGCCCAAAATTGAGAGTTCAACTTAAGAAAATTAATCCAAAATTCAACGAAAAAGAATTCAATGATTTTAGAAAATCACGATCGAAGAATGCGAGGCTAGAACAACTGAAATTCGATCAGAAGTTAGTCGCTAAAACAGAATTCAAGCAAACACCCAGAGAATTAGAAACAATTCACTGAGAGGGAACAAGGAATCAACAACAATCACAACACAAATTGTAAATACGATCACACAACACAACCTAATAAAGTGATTCCAAATGAAATTATCTCAATTTGTTCGAAGAATCCTTTGCAGAATTGCGGAAAACAAAAATCAGAAGCTTCAGAGGGCAACGCGATGGTGGAAGGTAGGCAAAGGCTTGTGGATGAAGGTGTAGAGCAAGGGTATTTTAATCATAATTAATGGACTAATTATATTAGGGTTTGATAAAATGGACTTATTTGAAATAAATTTTCTAAAAGATGTATTTAGTTAAAAGAAGATTTTTTGGGGTGATTTAGTTGAAAGATGTTTTAAAAAGTAGTACCTTCTTGTAATTTCCTCTATTATTATTTAGGTTAGATTAGATAGCAATGAGCATTTTACGGAGAAAAAAACTATCTGGAGAATTCACGTGAGGGGGGAGAGGAGATTCACGAACATACGAGAGGGACAAATAGAAGCAGTAAGAACGTGACCTAGGAGAAGAACAATAGAGGCGATAGGCTTCAACGAAGGGAAAAAATTTTTGACGAGGAGAAGACGACGGCGAGTCTCGGGGACCGAGGGCCATATTCTAATTCGGTTGATTTATTTTTACCTTATGTTTATGAAGATTAAGAACATGTCTATTTGTTTCTTTAGTTTCATGAACTAATTTTATTTTCTAGAGGTAGACGTAGCTTGGCTTGAAACTGTGTCGATGATTATTTGAGGAATATATTTTGGTTTTCAGATAGTTTATTTGTGATTCCTTATTTTTTTGTGTTCAGTTAATTGGTCACTAATTGAATCGCCATTTTAGTTAGAATCTATCATTTGGGAGATGGGGTTTTCAATAGGATCGTAGGAATTTACATCGTGGATATTTATATAGCTGACGAACGTATAACACCACTGAAATCAATAAAAAATTGTTGTGCTATTTAAATTGTTTGATAATTAATCTTAAATTGACATATAAAGATTGTTGTTGAATGATAATTACTATTTTACACTCGGGAGAGGTAATAGAATAATACATAATTATTGGCTAATAAACTAGAAGAACAAGACATAGTGGATAGTTAAATGAAGTTGAGCCTCTAGAATTCTTTCTCATTGCTTTTTTCCACTTAAATCTTCATCTTGTTAGTTTATTTTAGTTATTTAATAACTTTGCTATTGATTGTCTAAATAAAGTCGATGTTATTTTAATTACAATACTAGGTATAAAATTAGTTTTCAATCCACGTGGGTTCGACATCCGTACTTAAATTTCTATACAAAAACTTGACATCGTACACTTATGATACGTTTTACGTACATCAAGTTTTCGGCGACGTTGCCGGGGATTGATTCATTTTTCTTTATACTGATATTGTTACCAAGTAGTCTTAATTTTAATTTAGAATTGCATTTTGATTTTTAATTTTTTTAATGTTGTTTTTCTTGTGAGGTATTTGAAGACGATTCATCAACAGGTCATCACAAGCTTTGCCCTGCAAAAGCCTGAATCGTTCTATGCTGTTTGGGAGAGATTCAATCATGACTTTTCCAAACTACGCCTCTCTTCAATCTTTGTACAATGGATTAGATGCGGAAACACAATAAGGGGTATTTAATGGAGCTTTGACAACTGGTAGTCTCATGTTTAATAGAGATGAAGACAATGTGTTGCACTTGTTTAACGATATGGCGCATTTCAAGTACTAGTGACATTGAGCTCCTTCACTGCAGGGTTGGAGTCAACAATATCCACCAGAGGATCATTACCCTCATTTTACACACCAACCATTCGAGGATCAAGGAGAGGATAAGATAGTTCTCAGGGTGTTCATGGGCCGGATCGGACCGGATTCGGACCGGATCCGACCGGTCCCAGACTCCTTTCGAGTGGAACCGGATTGGTCCAGGTTCCGGTTCCATGGCAAATGCCATGGAACCGATCCGGTTCGGAACCCCGGGTCCGATTTGCCGGATTGGACCGGGTTAAACCGGTTCCAACCGGAACCGGTTTAGCCAACCCGTTTTTTTTTTTTTTTTCCAACTTGAATCGTAAAGGAAATATATCATTTATTGAATATGGAAAACAACATAAAAGATACATCATTTGAAATTCATAACAAAAATACATTACTCATCATAATTTATAAGTATAGTCTTGGCCAATTCTTCTTCTTCTTCGGAACTTTCATTGCAGAACTCGTCGATTCCTCCTTCTCTCTTATTTCTTCTCTCAGCATCGAACCAATCTCTTAGCAGCGTAAGGCATGCACAATGATTCTGCTTGTAGAGAAACTCTAAAGTCTCCAATGAGCCGAGCACAAGTTGAAAATGTCCGACTCTGATGCAACACTGGATGTTTGGACTGCAAATACATCTCTAGCCATTTTGGCTAAGACTGGATATTCTCTTGCGTTTGCTTTCCACCACTCTAGTACGTCAAAATTTACATCTGTAATGAACATTTGACACAGGAAGAACTGCTGACTCATTTGAAGAGGTAGATGACACTCCGCTTCCTCTCTGCTCTTCCAAGGCTCAGCAACAGATTAATCCCTCCGCTTCGTGACTGACTAGCATCTTCTTCTTCTCCTCCTACTACACGCGCCGATGAGCTCTGTCCCTGTTCACTATGGTACAATCCAAACATATTTTGGAGAGAATGCATGTAAGGACCCTAGTTCCTTAAGTGCGGATTAAAGGCGTAAATAAAAATTTCCATGCATAACAGAGTATAAAGGTTGTGTTGATGCCCTGAGCTATTAAATTATAGTGCCAAAATGAAGTTCCAATAGGGATTAGTTACATTCTCAACCAGTGAATGCTAATCCTATAGCTTTACACTACTCCTAGAGTAGATACTCAAAAATTTAGCCTGCTATGCCAAAAGCACTCCTTACTGGCTCACTGCATCAACCCGCCTTTGCCCGTCCGCCCAAAAGTACCTACAGGAACAACCCCAAACCATGAGCATGTATATAAATCATATTCACAATAATATGATCATAATTCAATGCATAAACCATAAATGCAAATCACTTCCTGTACTTAACACATATAAAAGCTCCCTTGGTTGTCCCTGTACCATAATCACAATTAATTGATTATAACACCAATAATATATGTCATGACATGCATCCGTTCCATGTATACCAATGGCCAATCCCAGTCATATTATATCAGTGGCATAATACCCCTCGAGTTACATGACAGCGGCATTAATACCCCTCGCTTCGACATATTAGCGGCATAATATCCCTCGCATCAACATGACAGCGGCATGATCCTTCGCTTCGACATGTTTGCGGCAAATATTCTTCCTCACTAAATATGACAGTGGCAAGTATTCTATCATCGCCTCGACATGAATGTGGCAAGTATTCTTCATCACTGTGATATAACCTCGACTCACAATTTCATGCAACCATAATGCATGTTCCAACAATATATGCAACCATAATGCATAAATAAGACCACATGTGCAACCATAATGCATAGCCAATTCAAAGCGTAATAAATACGTTTTACCGTCCGATGCTCGTACGTCTCACTACGTACCTTAGTTCCAAAAGTGGAGATGTCGTGGAACTTTATCTCCTTTGATGTGTGGCTACCTGGGATGGTTCTACACAATCACATGAATCCATATTAGAAGCCAATAAGTGAACCATTACCAAAAATAACATCATTTAAAACAAAATCCCAAAATCCACATTCTATGCCTTGCGATCGATCGCCCTCTAAGCCCCGATCGATCGCCAAGTGAAGAGAAAATAGGCATCCAAGCACTGCATCCACCGATCGATCGAACCATTTTACCGATCGATCGAGACATCACACCGATCGATCGGGAAATATTACCGATCGATCGGTAAGCTCATTTCACGCCTTGTTCAGGCTCTACTTTGCTCGATCGATCGGACTCTAATCTCGATCGATCGAGCAGCCCTGTTCCAGCGAGAAACTTCCATATATGAGCTTCCAACAACACTTAAACTCATCTACAACCAAGAACAACTCCCATGCTCAACATATAACCACAAAACAACTTTAAAATACAACCCCCAAACATAAACAAGATGTTAGGAGCAAGATCTACCCCCCCCCCCCCCCCCTTTAATCCCAAAAACAAGCTACAACCCAACCAAAACTCAACAAAACTCTACCATAGTGGAAGCTTACCACTTGAGCTCCAAGTTTCAAGCAAGAAAACACCAAAGACTCATTTTTTTCAAGCTTTCTCCTCCCCTCTAGTTTCAAAAACGAAAATGGCAGTTTCTGGATGAGTGGATGGGGTTTAGGGACCAAAAAGCTGATGGAGAGGGTGATGGGATATAAAGCATGCAAGTGGCTCCTAAGCCATGATATGGGGTTTTAAATGTGTTCCAAGACACAAGCATGATATATAGAATACCTCAACAAGATATTTTAAAAGCATTTTACCACAATCCAACAAGATCCCTATTAAAATCATGCATTACCAAATAGACACAACCCATATCATTTAAACCATTATAACACCCAATTTCCCAACATGTATAACATGCACCCGGAAATGCTCTACCGGGTCACGCCTACCATGCGACAAGCATTTTACCAAGATAATTAGTCCCAACACATAATCTAATTATCGCCATAATATCACATAAACAAAATTAATGCCCTAATTGCAATTAATTATTTCGGGGATATCACAATACTCCCTCTACTTATAAGATTTCGCCCTCGAAATCGCATGCACTTACCCAAATAGAAACTAAACATAAATCACATACTAGAGAATAGTTCAGGGTAGAGCTGCACCATATGCTACTCCGTCTCCCACGTGGCCTCTTCGACACCCCTGCGATCCCACTGTACCTTTACCATAGGTATCACTTTGTTCCGAAGCCTGCGATCAGCCCTATCCAGAATCCTGACTGGCCGTTCCTCATAAGATACATCAGAATCTAACCGAACCTCGGAAGGATGCAATACATGCGACGGATCCGGCTCATACTTCCGTAGCATAGATACATGAAACACGTCGTGAATACCAGACAACGACGGTGGCAGTGCTAAACGGTAAGCCAAGGTACCGATGCGCTGTAAAATCTCATACGGTCCCACATACCTCGGAGACAATTTACCACGCATACCGAACCGAACCACACCCCTGAAAGGTGAAATCTTCAAAAAGACCCTGTCTCCCAACTGAAATTCCAACGGTCTCCGCCGTTTATTCGCATAGGCGGCTTGCCTGTCCTGGGCTGCCTTCATTTTCTGACGGATAATCTTTACTTTATCCTCCATCTCCCGAATCAGTTCGGGTCCTCCCACTGCGTTACTGGTTAAGTCATCATAGTACAACGGCGACCTACAACGCCTACCATACAAAGCCTCAAACGGAGCCATCTGAATACTCGCCTGATAGCTGTTGTTGTATGAAAACTCTACCAAGGCCAAAGAATCTTGCCATGAGGCATCAAATTCCAACACACAAGCTCGCAGCATATCCTCGAGCGTCTGTATAGTACGCTCCGTCTGGCCGTCCGTTTGGGGATGATATGCCGTACTCAACCTCAACTCAGTACCCAAAGCTGACTGAAGACCTCCCCAGAAATGAGATGTGAACCGCGGATCTCTGTCAGACATAATAGACACTGGTAATCCCATGCAGTCTCACTATATCCCGGACATACAATTGAGCCATCCTCAAGTATGTGTACGTCATACTGTAGGGAATGAAGTGAGCCACCTTCGTCAGCCTGTCAATGATCACCCAAATGGCATCACAACCTGAAGTAGTCCTCGGCAAGTGAGTCACAAAGTCCATAGATATGTGTTCCCACTTCCACTCCGGTATCTCTAAGTTCCTTAGCTCGCCACCGGGTCTCTGCCTCTCCGCCTTAACCTGTTGACAGATCAAACACCTCTTGACAAAAGCAATCACATCACGCTTCATCCGCTTCCACCAGAACTGATCACACAAGTCCTTATACATCTTCCTCCCTCCTTGGTGGATGCTAAATCGGCTACTATGAGCTCGTTCCAAGATTCCCCTACGCAACTCCGGCGTACTTGGAACTACCCATCGGTCACCGAGTCTCAAAGAACCATCCTCAGCCACTCTGAACTTTGATGGCTGTCCCTGAAGTGCCAATGATGACCATCTCTGAATCTCATCATCTGTCCCCTGAGCTCTCCTGATATGCTCATAGATATCTGGCTCAGCCAATAAGGTCGATACATGCACAGGCGATGTATCTACGTCGAAGTCATAGCCCAGATGGCAACAGGAAGTCATCATAGCCGACAAATGCATGACCTCCTCAGCAGTACTCTTCACCTTCCGAATCAAGGCGTCTGCCGTCAAGTTTGCTTTCCCCGGATGGTACTCAATCTCACAGTCATAGTCTTTGAGCAGATCCATCCATCTCCTCTGACGTATATTCAACTCCGCCTGAGTGAATAAGAATTTCAGGCTCTTATGATCCGTATATATGGTAAAGGACGTACCATACAGATAGTGCCTCCAAATCTTCAGGGCAAAGATAATAGCAGCCAACTCCAAGTCATGGACTGGGTACCTAACCTCATGCGGCTTCAACTGCCTCGATGCATAAGCTACCACATGCTTATCTTGCATCAGTACACAACCCAAGCCCTGCAGTTGCGTCAGTATAAAGCACAAACCTTTTGTTCTCCGTAGGGATCACCAATACCGGTGCCGTCGTTAATCGGTGCTTCAACTCTTGAAAGCTCTCCTCACAAGCCTCTGACCAAAAGAAGGGCACTCCCTTTTGAGTCAACTGAGTCAGTGGCTTAGCAATCTTAGAAAAACCCTCGACAAAGCGTCGGTAATAGCCAGTCAAACCAAGAAAACTCTGAATCTCGGGCACAGAAGTAGGTGCAGCCCACTCCATCACCGCCTCAATCTTCCCGGGGTCCACTGAAATCCCACTGCTAGATATGACATGCCCCAGAAATACCACACTACTCAACCAAAACTCACACTTACTGAGTTTGGCATATAATTGGTGATCTCTAAGGATCTGGAGCACTGTCCTCAAATGTCTCACATGCTCTTCCTCACTCCGGGAGTAGATGAGTATATCGTCAATAAACACAATGACGAACTGATCCAGATAGGGTTGGAATACCCGATTCATCAAGCTCATAAAGACAGCCGGGGCGTTCGTCACACCGAACGGCATTACCAAGAGCTCGTAGTGCCCATACCGAGTCCTAAATGCTGTCTTTTGCACATCCTCCTCCCTGACCCGTATCTGGTGGTACCCGGATCTCAAATCAATCTTACTATATAGCTTCGTGCCTTGCAACTGGTCAAACAAGTCATCGATCCTTGGAAGAGGGTACTTGTTCTTTACCGTGGCCTTATTCAGTTGCCGGTAATCGATGCACAAGCGCATCGAGCCATCCTTCTTCTTCACAAAAAGAACTGGTGCGCCCCAAGGCGATACGCTAGGGCATATATATCCTTTATCAAGGAGTTCCTGCAATTGCTCCTTCAACTCTCTTAGCTCAGCCTGGTGCCATCCTGTAAGGTGCACGGGAGATAGCGGATGTCCCCGGTAATAACTCAATCCCAAACTCGACTTCCCTTGCCGGTGGGAATCCGGGAATCTCCTCCGGGAATACGTCAGCAAATTCCGCTACCACTGGTATACCCTCAACCTTTAACTCTTTGCTTCTTTCCCGACGTGTTCACGGCATAGATGAGGTAGCCCGTGTGACCACGTTCCAACAACTGAGACATTTTGATTGCCGAAATCAACGGAATCTTCGCACGAGACCCGTCGCCATAAAAAGTCCACTGAACTCCCAAACCAGATCTGAATCGAACTGTCCTCTGTCGACAATCTACCACTGCCTGATATCTGTTCAGAATGTCGATGCCCACAATGCAGTCAAAATCTGACATACTCAAAACAATCAAATCTGCCTTTATCTCGTTGCCCTCAAAATAAATGAGGCAGTCCATCAGAAACCGATCAGCAACAACTCTCTTCCCGGTGGGTGTCGAGACCAATAGAGACGTGGGTAACGGAGACGTGCACATATGATGTCTCGCCACAAAGTCCGCAGACACGAAGGAGTGCGAAGCACTTGTGTCTATCAAAATAAAGGCGGAAAATGTAAATAGTAGGCACGTACCAGCTATAACCTCCTCTGGAGCTGCATCGGCCTGTTCCCTGGTCAATGCATAGACCTGTCCCTGAGGTGGCCCCATCGCCTGTCCTCCCATCTGACGAGGCACCATCGGTGGCCTCTGCTGCACTGTACCACTAGTAAACCTCCCTCGACCTTCCCTGAGATCCGTCTGTCCTTCCCGGTTGGGGCAACGCCGAGCAATGTGGCCCGACTTGCCACAAATGTAGCACGCAGAACAATCTCGCATCAAATGTGGCCCTCCACAAAAGTGGCACTTGACATCTCCAGCTCTACTAGCTTGAGTCGGTCCCCCATAAGTAGATGTACCACTCCTCCGATCCCCTTGCTTCCGGCCCTCCGGCCTCCTTCCGCCAAACCGAGTAGAAGAAGAAGTCCCCCGCGACTTAAAAGATCCTCCTCGGGGCCTCAGATTTTCAGATGTTGATCTTTGTGATGGAGCTGGTGAGGGTATGGCCTCAGGATAAGCACTCACCCCTATCTCCGCTAACTCCGCTCTAATCAGTGCCGCATCAAAGGATGTCGGATTGTTAGAAATGACCCGATCAAATAACTCCGGCCGCAGCCCCTTCAAAAAGTGCCTCATCTTGGCATGCCCATTTGTAGCAATGTGTGGAACATACCTCAATAAGGATGAGTAGTGCATGGCGTAGTCCGAAACCGTCAGGTTCCCTTGCTTCAAATTCGTAAATTCATCCTCCTTAGTTTGCCTAGCCGCAGCAGAGAAGTATCGGTTTAGAAACCGAGTCCGAAATAAAGTCCAGTCGATTACCATGCCCTGTGCCCTCAATTCCATTACAGTCGTCTTCCACCACATGGAAGACTTCTTTGCCAGTTGGAATTCTGCCAGTCTTAACCAAGCCGTCCTAGCACACGGCGCAGATACAAAAATCTGTTCTAATCTCTCCAGCCACTCTTCGGCCTCTTCTCCTGTCTCTGTTCCTTCAAACATGGGTGGGTGGAAGGTCAGGAATTGTGTCAGGCTAAGCTCCCCTGGTAACAGTAATTGAGCAACCGGTTCCATGCCCACAGCAGGTGGGGGTAAAGGATTTGCCTGCCCGATGCTAGCATTCACGCTCCCAATATCACCCACCTCCTCGTTGAGGTTCCCCGCATTTATAGCCGCCATGCTGTAACACAAAGGTTAACAACAATTCCAAACAATATAAATGCTAAACCGTTAGACAATATGAATGACAAGCATCTTAGTATGCCAATTGTATACATAAATATGCACCACATGCATAAACATGCCCCAAATGTAAACACCTAGCCAACCATACTAAGACTACCCTTCACTCGTTCCCGGGTTCTCTAACCACTGCTCTGATACCACTAATGTAAGGACCCTAGTTCCTTAAGTGTGGATTAAAGGCGTAAATAAAAATTTCCATGCATAACAGAGTATAAAGGTTGTGTTGATGCCCTGAGCTATTAAATTACAGTGCCAAAATGAAGTTCCAATAGGGATTAGTTACATTCTCAACCAGTGAATGCTAATCCTATAGCTTTACACTACTCCTAGAGTAGATACTATACAAAAATTTAGCCTGCTATGCCAAAAGCACTCCTTACTGGCTCACTGCATCAACCCGCCTTT
Organism: Haberlea rhodopensis; assembly: GCA_907163345.1. Classification (NCBI taxonomy): domain Eukaryota; kingdom Viridiplantae; phylum Streptophyta; class Magnoliopsida; order Lamiales; family Gesneriaceae; genus Haberlea; species Haberlea rhodopensis. The sequence continues at coordinate 1,147,378 of CAJQUN010000065.1, read as the reverse complement.
GCCCGTCCGCCCAAAAGTACCTACAGGAACAACCCCAAACCATGAGCATGTATATAAATCATATTCACAATAATATGATCATAATTCAATGCATAAACCATAAATGCAAATCACTTCCTGTACTTAACACATATAAAAGCTCCCTTGGTTGTCCCTGTACCATAATCACAATTAATTGATTATAACACCAATAATATATGTCATGACATGCATCCGTTCCATGTATACCAATGGCCAATCCCAGTCATATTATATCAGTGGCATAATACCCCTCGCGTTACATGACAGCGGCATTAATACCCCTCGCTTCGACATATTAGCGGCATAATATCCCTCGCATCAACATGACAGCGGCATGATCCTTCGCTTCGACATGTTTGCGGCAAATATTCTTCCTCGCTAAATATGACAGTGGCAAGTATTCTATCATCGCCTCGACATGAAGGCGGCAAGTATTCTTCATCACTGTGATATAACCTCGACTCACAATTTCATGCAACCATAATGCATGTTCCAACAATATATGCAACCATAATGCATTAAATAAGACCACATGTGCAACCATAATGCATAGCCAATTCAAAGCGTAATAAATACGTTTACCGTCCGATGCTCGTACGTCTCACTACGTACCTTAGTTCCAAAAGTGGAGATGTCGTGGAACTTTATCTCCTTTGATGTGTGGCTACCTGGGATGGTTCTACACAATCACATGAATCCATATTAGAAGCCAATAAGTGAACCATTACCAAAAATAACATCATTTAAAACAAAATTCCAAAATCCACATTCTATGCCTTGCGATCGATCGCCCTCTAAGCCCCGATCGATCGCCAAGTGAAGAGAAAATAGGCATCCAAGCACTGCCTCCACCGATCGATCGAACCATTTTACCGATCGATCGAGACATCACACCGATCGATCGGGAAATATTACCGATCGATCGGTAAGCTCATTTCACGCCTTGTCCAGGCTCTGCTTTGCTCGGTCGATCGGACTCTAATCTCGATCGATCGAGCAGCCCTGTTCCAGCGAGAAACTTCCATGTATGAGCTTTCAACAACACTTAAACTCATCTACAACCAAGAACAACTCCCATGCTCAACATATAACCAAAACACAACTTTAAAATACAACCCCCAAACATAAACAAGATGTTAGGAGCAAGATCTAACCCCCCCCCCCCCCCCTTTAATCCCAAAAACAAGCTACAACCCAACCAAAACTCAACAAAACTCTACCATAGTGGAAGCTTACCACTTGAGCTCCAAGTTTCAAGCAAGAAAACACCAAAGACTCCTTTTTTTCAAGCTTTCTCCTCCTCTCTAGTTTCAAAAACGAAAATGGCAGTTTCTGGATGAGTGGATGGGGTTTAGGGACCAAAAAGCTGATAGAGAGGGTGATGGGATATAAAGCATGCAAGTGGCTCCTAAGCCATGATATGGGGTTTTAAATGTGTTCCAAGACACAAGCATGATATATAGAATACCTCAACAAGATATTTTAAAAGCATTTTACCACAATGCAACAAGATCCCTATTAAAATCATGCATTACCAAATAGACACAACCCATATCATTTAAACCATTATAACACCCAATTTCCCAACATGTATAACATGCACCCGGAAATGCTCTACCGGGTCACGCCTACCATGCGACAAGCATTTTACCAAGATAATTAGTCCGAACACATAATCTAATTATCGCCATAATATCACATAAACAAATTTAATGCCCTAATTGCAATTAATTATTTCGGGGATATCACAATGCATGATTGACGTCTTTTGATCGTCAACATCCTTATCCAAAAACGTACTGTAATATTCAAAGAAAGTATCGAAAGATCCTACACCCTGACTTGGGTCTAACAATGTAGATATACAGTGCACGTGTGGAATTTGTTCCCAATATTTTTTAAACTTCTCCTCCATACGATAAACGAACGACGTCAACTCAATATCATCTCTAAATTCAATAAATTTGCAAAACATGTTAAATACAAGTGGTAGAAAATAATGAGAAGTAGGATTACAAACACCGGAGAAACGATCTGTTGCATCTTTAAAGGTTGATAACAAAGCAGTTAAATTTTTAACAAAAAACCAATCCTTATCAGACAATAAATAACTTTCATCACTTTCAGACATTTGATAAGAGTTATAAAAAGAAGTTAAAGCATCTTGATAAAATCTACAAACATTAACAATATATTTAGCAATTTGGGAACCAGTATGTGCAGATTTTAATTCATCCAGTGACAAAATTCTTTTCTGCAAACACCAGTTATCATCAATCCAATGACCAGTAATAACAAGAAAAGAAAGTAATGCGGTATTCGTCCAAATATCAGTAGTTAAACTTAATCTGCAGTTAATAGAAGAAAGATGATCAACTAAAGTCTTACGGTAATCAAGAAACACATCGACAATATTTCTTTTCAAAGTATGCCTAGAAATATGTCTAAAACATGGTTGGATACCAGAAGAAAATTCAACAAAGCCATCTTTTTCAGAAAACAAAAAAGGAAGTTCGCATCTTACAATAAAACGAACGAATAATCTTTTGTTCATTTCCGGTGTTAAGATAAAATTAGTGCCAGACTGAGGATTAATTTGAAGTTGGGTTGGTTCTCTACCTAATGGTTGTAAAGTAACATCATCAAAATTATGTTTTTTAACTAGATGTTTCTTAAAAGTTCCGGTACCCGCCAGCGGAACCACCTGTTTTATAATTATATGTGGTTTTACATATTTTACAAATAACAACAGATTCGTTCGTACCTGGTTTTGTCTCGACGTCAAAATGATCCCATACCTTGCTTCGTTTGGACGGTTACTCGTGCGACTCGAAGCGGCAGTAGTCGACGGATGACCCGCCAGGGGCCGGATTTTGGGGGGCCGCCGGTTCTGCAACGTGTTCCGCTTCTTCAACATCATAAGCATTATCAAACTCGGCAAAAATATCATAATTTTCTTGGAATAAATGTGGATTTGAGGCACCACCACGACCACCACGACCAGTAGAAGAAGATGCCATCGTATTAGTGGAAATATGGAAAAACGAGATAATTGTAATCAAGATTAGGATTGTAAGAGTAAGAGAGTTGGAGATGAAAAATTGAAGAGGAAAAATGAGGTATATATAGAAGCAAAAATTTTTTTTTTAATTTTTTTTTTTTTTAATTAAGCCGTTGCCCAACGGCTATTTTTAGCCGTTGGGCAACGGCAGTCCGTTGGCCAACGGCTACAATGCCGTTGGCCAACGGAACCCCCCCCCCCCCCTTTTTTTTTAATTTTTCACCGGTTCCGGTCCGGAACCGGAACCGGTGGAACCGATCCGATCCGGGCAAAACCCGGATCGGATCCCGGTTTATAACCGGATCAACCGGTTCCGGTTTGGAACCGGAACCGATCGGACCGGTTCCGGTTGATCCGATCCATTAACCACCCTGAGATAGTTCAGATAAAGCATACTCAGTTGGAGGATATTGTGCACAGATTCGTGGCATCATCTGAAACAAAGCCCAAAAATCAAACAGGCTCCATACATCGCCTAGAACAGCAAATAGATCAAGTTGGATTACATGATGATGAGCCAAACAAGTTTGTGGGAGTGATCCGACTCATGTGAAAGGCTCGAGGGAATGTGAGCCTCTTCAAGTGGTTGAGCCTATTGTGTAAAAGTTATATGAGGAATTTCCATGGATAGCACTCATCGATGGTGATACTATATGCCTTATGTGGATATGTTCTTCCCATCGATGCCAACTTCACCGTACTATATCATCCATGAGATGAAGCCAAGTTTAGAATATATCTCCCATGCTTATCAATCTATGAAGGACGTTGTTGAAGCGACGGGCATAAACAATTGACATCTTGTCAAGATTGAGGGCATACATAAACAATACCTATATGTGATATCATATGATACGTACTATGGGTGAAAGTCGATATTTTATGGTTGCTTCTAATAGTTAGACCGAAGACTTAAACCAAAGCGCTTCAGGGGAGGCATGTTAGCATATGTGACATACAAGCCAAATGTTGGCATGTTGGGCTTTATGCACCCAAAGCCCATCAGTGACTCAATGACCCTATAAAGAAGTCATTCTAGTTTCTGAGAGAATTAGACCATTCAATACACACCAATTTCTCGTCGTAGAAAGACTAACACCAACTAGCACTGTCGTTGAGATCGTGGATCTGGTCAGGTTGTTTGGACTCGATGGACTACCGCATTCAGATCTACGATGGTGAATAGTAATCTCTTTTCGTGCATTTATATTTGATTTATGCATGTTAATATATGGATCAGACGCGATCGTCCATCCTCGGGTCAGATCTGTTTATTGTTTAGTTTTCGCTGCATTTGGATCTGACGTCGGGATGAAAACCCAACAGTGGTATCAGAGTTAGGTTGCGCTTTGATTGAAATATTCAACAAGTAATTTTTATTAGATTGTTTCCCATTATAATTGTGTTTAAATTTCAGAAATTTTAGAGTCCGGAAAACATAGAAAATTGGAATAAAATAGTGTTAACTCGGACCCAAAAACTGACCGAAAATCGTTTCGGCATATAGCCATCACAGGCGGAGGACCAGTCGCTGGCAGCACTCATGCGGCGTGGCGTCGCAGCCCTGAGAAAAATTTTCTCCATCGTGCGAGTGACTGGCTCGCCCGCGACCATGTCTAAAACTGCTCCAAACATCCACAGATTGCAATAGCTTTGCGGGAAGCTCTCGTTCTGCGCCACCATCTCATCAGGCGTCGCGAATCCAGGGGCGGCGGAAAGGTTCCACGGCCAAGCTTGAATTGCGTGACCTCTGTGACAAATATGATCTGCTCGTGGAACTTGCGAGAGCCCTCTGCAACGCTGCTCGCAATCGCTGCCATTAACACCGATGAAACGCTATCGTCCATGAAGGGTTCATGGAGAGAGACGAGGGCCATGGCTGGTGGTGAGAAGCATGTGGCGGCAACGAGTTGCAGCTGCGTCGGATTGGTGGCGGCGCTGCCTAGGGTTTGCTAAACCTTTCGAATTTTGGGGTGATGATGAACATTATTTTTGAATTTTAAAAAAAAAAACTGTAAATATAAATCTGAAAATGAGGCCATTTTTTATCTTGGATCCAAATTGTTTGGAGTCCATAAATTATTTTGGGTCATTTTAGATGTTTTATCCGGACATTTTTGAAATTATAAATCATAATACTTAATTTATTAAAAATGTGATTTTTGATTTATTAAGTGTAAAATGGAGATTTACAAACAATTAAAAATAATTAATTGAGAATTAAATGAAAATATTTTATTTAGTTTGTTAATTTTATTTTGATTGATATTATGATTTGTAGGTAGAATAGTGATCTTATCAAGTAATTGAAAATTTAATTAATTGGAAATTAAATGAAAATGTTTCATTTAATTTGTTGATTATATTTTTGATTAAAATTAAATAATTAAAAATATGATTTTTAATTATGATTAGAAGATAAAATGGATATTTTACCAATTAGTTGAAAATTTAATTAATTGAAAATTGAATGAAAATGTTTCATTTAGTTTGTTAATTTTATTTTCAATTAAGAGGATTAAAAGGTAAATAATGATTTTATCATTTAATTGAAATTAATTAATTAGAAATTTAATAAATTGTTTTATTTAATTTGTTAATATATTTTCAATTAGTGATACGATTAGTGGTGAAATGATAGATAAAATAATTATTGTAATCGAATTACATGTGAGGTGATTATTTCAATTACATATGATGTAATTGTTTAATTTAATGTTTTAATTACATATAATGTGATTGCACGATGGATAATTATGGGTTTTGACCAATGTGTTTAGGTGCATGTTTACGTTTTATTGTTTCATTGTAATTGTGATTTTTGGTTATCAGGCCTGCGAGCCTGCTATCTCTATTTTCTGATGTATCCCACCCAGAATTTGTATACATAGTTTGCACGATTTAAATGTAAAATCATTAGAATTAGTGGGAGATCGAGATTGAAGATGGAGCATCAAGAATCAAGACATGTATAATGGAAGCAAATATGTAATAGGATTGCATTACATATCTGCATCACCTTAGACATACTTGTGATCAAAGTATGGCTCACGTGGATCAATTAGGAAAATGTCGTAATCGTCCATATTTATTTTTATTATGCATGCGATGTACGATAAATATTTGTTTGTGTGTTTTATTAGTACATATGATTGCATGGATAAAACATGGTTGCATGAATCCGACAAACAAACAAACAAACAAGCACTTGATGAGATTTTAAATTATTAAATCCCACTTTTGAATATGATTCAAAAATTTTAATATCAAAACGTGAAGGGAGCTCAAAGGAGTTTGTTGCTTCCTGTCTTCCATCAACAGTTAAGCTATTATTTTAAACAATATTTTTCAGTGTAGCGATTCTCTACCGCAAGTGCACGGTGTCAAGTTTTAGTATAATGATATGAAAAGTACGGATTGTCGATCCCACGAGGACTAGGAAACAATTACCAAACTCCACTAGTTTAACTATATTTAGCATACGATAACTAGTTATGATTAATTAACTAAAGTCACAAATTAACTCAATAATTAACCCAACACACAAGAACGAGAAAGATTAGAATCAATAGAGACAATTATCAAGACTTTCGGTTCACCCATTGAATCCCCCATAATTCGCCTATTAGTTAATAATCGAATTCAAACAATCTAAGGTGACGAGTTTTCCAATTTATCTAATATACTCTCTCGAGTTATATTAAAATTAATATCAAATTGCAGTAAGTCACTCTCGTGTACTTATTTAACAACACAATATTGTATTAAGATCCGTGAAAACTTCTGGCTTTTGATTACTAGATATCTATAGCTATCACACGTGTATTTGACTTTATCTCTCGATATCAGTCTGAAATCCACGGCATAAATCACTATATCGAATCACAATTTTATCTCTCGATCTCATTTGTAATTTACTATCATTCAAGATGGCCAAACCCTTAAAAGCATGAAGAACAATGATCTATGCACTTAAATATATAAGAATCAATCAAAACATTCAATTTAAATCATGTGTTCATACAAATGATCCCCTAAGTTTTGATAACAAACTTAGCCTAGAAACATATTTAAAATACAATGCAAAATAATGTTATTCAACATCAAAAGCATAAGGAAATCAAATAGAAACAAACAAAGTTTAGAAATACGCACAAACTAGCGATGTTGACTCACGTCGTCGATCCGTAGCTACGTCTCTCGCTGTGTTGCTTTGTGCGGTACGTGAGTGATCTTCACATGAATTGCTTCACTCAATATTTACGTGAAATCCTTGTACCAGAATTAACGTGAATTCCCTTCTGTACAGAATGAAAATGTCGAAGTTGTCGAGAAGAAAATTTTACGTACTATTTTCACGTCACTCCTTCTCCAGTCGGTATTGTTCCCCTCTTCTCCTAGCCACGTCTATCCTCACGTTCGTCCTGTTCTTCATGTCCGTCTTCTTCAATGTCTCGGTTCTGCTCCTGTTTCGTACGTGAATGTTACGTGAATTTGTTCACGTAAGTTTTTCTCTTCGTCCGTGTGTCTCTTTTTTTCCCTCAAGAATAATGTTTCTTCTCTTTTAATAATAATATAATCTTCCTAAATCTGTTCTCATGTCTATCCTCTTAATATCTGCTCGCACCCGTAACTATTGCTGCTCACGTCGATTGCTCACGTTTATCCTTCTTCAATCTGCTCATGTTCTCACCAATTAGATCTCTTCGAGCTGCTCACGTCTCTTTGCTTCTCTCCGTGAATGTTTTATCCCACACTTTAATATCTCGAGAGCCCTCTACTCAGGGGCGGAACCAGAAAAATAAATTAGGGGGGGCGAAAAATAAATTTTCAGATATTAATTATCAAAGACTATATAACATTTAATTGACCATAGATGCACAAAATAATAACCAATATTATATTTGTACATATATTTTAATAAAAAAAAATTTAAAAAATAATATTAATTTAGTAGAATAATAAAATATAATATAAAATCATTGTCTAAAAATAAGAGCAATAAAATATAATATCAAAATTTTCAATACTTCACCACTCACATATTTTCTAGTAATCCTCATAAAAGGATAAAAAAATAAATTCTAATCATGTTAATTCCAATTATTGATATCTAAATTTGAGTAAATAAAGATAAATATAAAATCATTATTTATTAACATGTTTGTAATGTTTAATAGTTTTATAATATGCTTGATATTTCTTCACAATGTTCTATGAATCTATCATAAATGAAAATAAAATAAAATTAATTTTTTTTAATTATTTAATTATGTAACTTGTACATTAATAATTTTATGAATGTTAATATTTTAAGTAATTTAAATATGTTTTTCTACTATTATTTATTTAACTCTATTTTCTAGATTGTCAAAAGTATACTTCAAATGTATATTTATGAATTGCCAATTTTTTTTAATCAATTTTTTTAAATAAAAGGTGAATATTTTTTTTAAAAAAAAGAAGAAAACAATTTAAATAACTCAAGAAACCTGCACACACAACACGTATTAGATTTTTTGTTAAAGCTTTCATTTTGTCATTTTTTCTATTAATTTATATTAACATCTTAGGTAAAAAATAAGTTGTATCTGTAATGCTTGGGTTTCGAACCTTGGCACTCAAATAACTCAAAATACGTGCCAACCATTTTTCCACAATGATCTTGGTGCCGACTAGCATACCATATTTATTAAAACCTCTTTAGCTGGGGGGTGCGGCAGCCCCCCTGCGCACCCCCTAGCTCCGCCCCTGCCTCTACTGTACATCAATCCATATATATGGTATATCCATTGACCCTTATATATTATAATATTATATTATAATATAATTTAATATTTTTATTAATCTCTCTTGGTCATCTTTTAAGTCCATTTTAGCTTATTTCCTCAACGTTTACGCATTTGGACCTGAATTCCTGAAATATACAAACTATAAACCAAAAACAAGTAATATTTTCCAAGAATCACTACAAAATGCCCCTAATCTTGTAGCAAATTAAGTGTAGAAATCATACTTATCAGTGGGGGCATCTGACATGGGAAAGTTGTGTGTTTAACTGTCACTTAATTATGGATAAGGTTATGTTAACCTTTAAGATTGCTCACCCGTGTGGGTCTTATTCGCAGACATTACCATCCGTGTGATGGGTTAGTTTGACGTGAGAATGCATAATTGGCCTGCCTCCGTAGGGTTATGCCAATCACGAGACGAATATCTTGGGGTTGCATATGATGCAATTGTGAGCTACCTTTAGTATCATCAGGTCTGTTGGACCCTCGCCCGGGGCTATCATGAGATCGGTTGGACTCTAAGCCCACTAAAAAAATATGATTTTCCGTTCATTTGTCATGAGGGTGATGAATTCGAAAAATTTAGTGGGAGCATTTGGTGTGCACTTATCGTGTACGCCCAAATTAACCCCACTCAATCCTCAAGATTGATAACAATAATGTAGTAGCGTGAGTAGGGATCGATCCCACGAGGAGGTGTGAATCTTTATGTTAATGAAAATCAAAACAAAAGAATAATAAAAGATGGGGTTGTGAGGTAGAATTATACTAATGAAAATTAAAAACAAAGATTAACTAATGAAAGCGATTCTTGGTATCGGTCGATTCTACCTTGGATATTATCATCTATTTCATCGATTCACAAAAGACTCAATTTTACTTGAATATTCATCAATTGGAAATCTAATTCCTCCCTCACCTTATTCATAGTCAATTAGTCCAAAGCGTTCTAATTTAACTTTCACACCAATCAATCAATCTCTATATGCATATTCAAGATTAAAATCATGACATCATTCAAAACTAGTGAGCGATGAATCTAAACAACATAAACACAAGCGGTTTATATAATTTAGTCAATGGTTTTCTCTAAGAATTTAATACACCAACAGCAGGCAATTATCGATCTTAGTTGCTTCTTCAATTAGATTACTCAAACAATCTCTTATTTGATATCCAATTAGCAATAGATTATATGCAAGTTACTAGGTTGTCAATCCAATAAACAAACATCAATCATATCAACAAAATCAGAAAAACAATGAATTCAATAAAATCGATAAACAAAAGCGTATGATCTCCCCAAGATAAATAAATCCAAGGTTTTGTCTTCCTCAACCAAGAATTAAGACTAGCTACACATAATTAAAACAAAACTATAAATAAAAACAAGGGAAATAAAACTAATCCGATCTCCGCTCGTCGAGGTGTCAATCCCGCCTTTGCTTCGATCTTCGTAGCCGTTCTTCAACAAAATTAAAAAGAAAATATAAAACTAGTCTAAAATTATTCTACCCTAACTATCTAGATGGTTCAAAGGTCTGATTTTCGTCCATATATGTATAGGGAGGCTGATGGAGTAGGTTAGAATCCATGTGGGAAGGAAAGAAATCAAGAATTTTAACTTTCCAAAATCCTATTGGCGTGATTACGCCTAAAATGGCGTAACTACGCCTAAATTCCCGTAGCACTGGCGTAGGTACGCCTGAAATGGCGTCTTTACGCCTGATTTTCCCTTTTTCTGGCGAGTTTCGTATTTTGGCCATAACTTTCTCATACGAACTCCGAATTCGATGAATCAGCTGTCCACGCGAAGATAACTCAAAGTTCTACAACTTTTTATGGACAACATTTCCAAAACATGGCTCAAACATAGAAATTTGAGGAGAAAGAAGCAACATGTGTCTTGGATTCTGGTTTTTTCCTCTTTTCTTCAACTTTATTGCTTCTTTCATCATTTTAGCTTGATTTCTTCACATTTCCCTATATTTACACAAATATACGATAAGGTAGCATATGTATCAATTTATCCATCAAAATATACCAAATCGTAGACAATTAAGATCAATAGATGTGTCTATTTCTAGTCACATCAAACACCCTCATACTTAATCTTTACTCGACCTCGAGTAAATCAGACAAAACTAAAATCTTTTTGCTTGGCTCATAGCATCAAAACAAACTAACTTGTCCTCACTTTTATGCCTCAACAATTATAAACATGCATAGTAATGAAAGGCGGTGAAAAATTAACAGTGGAACAATTTCAATCCCTAAACATTTCGTACCCAACAAAGCAGTGAATGTGTGTGTGTGGTCATGAACAAGTGTCATGTACAAATTATAGATCCAATAGATGTAAACTCACAATAGTTCAAGTCATACACTAACACAAGTATAAGCTCACTTGCACACTCTTCTCCACTATCTTAGCCACTTTGCAAACATAAATCAAGTAGGTCTTTATTAGCTTGTAGTGTGGCCTAGGTATTGGCTTATGAAGAAAGGTAAGGATATATCAAGTAAGAGAGTATGATGATATGCACACTAAAAACTTCTCTTCTTGCTTGAATTTTTCAATTTTTGTTTCAACATTTTCTTCTTTTGTGCCTTGGCTCCCCTAGGAGTCATATTTTTATCTATTTCCTCAAGGCATTCCTTTTCTTTCATGTATTTCATTCTTTTGACAATAAAGTTCACAAATATACTTCATGATTCCCAAGTGCATTTGAATGAAACATATTAGGATTGAAATACATCATACTCCCTTAAAAGGTATGGATTGAAATCATATTTAGGCTAAAAGGGTAGGATGATAAGCTAGTCAAGGAATGTTGAATGGGGGACTTTAGTATGCTTAGCATACTACCATTCTTTTACATTAAAGCTCAAAAAGGGTACTAGAGATTGATTTTATTTACATGGTAGGCTTGAAAGGCTCAAACGCATCAAAGATTGCCTATATCACTTTCATGTTTGCAAGTAGTCTAGATATACGCCTCAAAGAGCATGTAGTTAAGTTCTAGCATGTATTAGAGACTTCTTAAGACTATTACAAAGTTCATACAATCTTCACTAAGCTATGCACACTTCACAAGCCATGACAATAATGTGATCAAAATATTCAACTACTAAGTTAAAGTAAACTTTGCATTAAAGTTCAAAGTGTTCCAAGGTTAACAATTCACCTATGTTCAAAAGCATGCATGATATCAATTAGGTTTCATATGGGCTAGTGATTCTAAGCATTTGTTCATTAATAGCTATGAGCTCAAAATTTTCAAATTTTTTCGATTTTTTTGTATTTTTATAATAGAAAAGCAATAACACACATTATTCCCTCCCCCATACTTAAATCTTACATTGTCCCCAATGTAAGGCAAAAATACAAGAAAAGAGAATCTAACTACTAAAGCAAAAATAAAAAATAAAAGGGAGAAAGGAAACTAACTCCCCTTGGGTTGCCTCCCAGCAGCGCCTCTGTTTAACGTCGGTGGCCCGACGCCAGTTCTCTCGCTTAAGGCGATGCCTATTCGCCTTGCACCTCTTGGAGGGTTTTTGTCTTTTCACTATGTCGCCTTCCTCCAAAGAAGTCAGTTGAGGTCGATCAAGATCTACCTCATGGCATCCTTTAACTTGTTGTCCCCTATGCACGCCTTTGGGAATCTCATTCTGGTGAGATTCTTGTTATCCACCTCGATCTCTGTTTGTTGTTCAAGTATTGATGGCCTCAGTACCATCGTTGCTGGGAGTTTCTACCTCTTTGCCACTGTCCAAGGTGATGTTGTCTTCGAAAAAATAGTCCCAAGGATCCATTTCATCACAGTATTCTTTCGCCGACTCCTCTTCCACAGCACATGATTAATCTAAGTATTCAACATAGCTCTCAGTGGGAACATACCTTGCGGAGTTGTAGGATGTACAAGCTCCTTTTCTTCTATTGGCACATGTGTCTCCTCTTCTAGCTCGGGTGATATCAGTACCAACCACCTTCTCCATAGTCTCCTCTTCTTCATCACTCCATGATTCAAATGCAATCATGGTCCCTTTGTGTTGCTCTCCGATCAGCCGATCTTATTAGTTGCTCCATTTGGTTACCCAAATTCTGAATGCTAGCCCTGAATTCCTGTTGAAATTGCAAAGTACTATCATTAAGTGTTGAAACAAGATCCTCTAAAGACTCACCAGGGGTATGGTATTGAGGTTGTTGTGGCCATGGCGGGTATTGTGGTATGTATGGCGGTAGGGTGGACTGCATGTAAGGGGAGGTGGGCTCATCCATTGATTGTCATATTTGAGATTGGGATGATCACTCCAACTTGAGTTGTATGCACTTTGTCCACTCCCTACACCAAGTTGTTGCACAAGATACTCCAAGTCGTCGCTAGTCGCCTATAGTCCCTCCATGAAAAGATCCGATTTCTCAGAAATCC